>JABFOV010001699.1:0-23550 GCA_022817685.1 Aradophagus sp. ZL-2020
AGTACACGACCTCTCTGCACACCTATCAGTTGTCTAACCAATCGATCCATCGCTCACCTACTCTTGTTCTTGCTTGTTTTATTTCAAGCATAACACGGCATACGGTGTGCGGCTCTGTCTCTTTTTTTTTAAGAGAGAAACGGGGACCAGTGGTGAAGGAGTTGCCCCGGGGCCGGGGTAGTTTTTAAAAAGACACCCCCCCCCCCCCCCCCCCCCCCCCCCCTCGCGCCGACTCGCGTCTCCCGTTTCTCGCCCTATCGCAACTCTCGCCACTAGCGACCCTGTAATAACAACAAATCTTGCCTATATTAATTCCCTGACGGGCATAACTCTCGGTATATGAACGGTAACTCGGGGAAAAATTGCACGATGAAAACTTCCAACACCCACGAAATACGAGGACTCGTATTACGCACGCACTTAGGAATCCACCCTTGCCGTTCCCAATCTACGGCAGCCCTTCCCCGCAGACGACGCTCGTCCCGCGATTATCGAGCTAGATGCCCGTCAAATTTGTTTTGCCGGAGCGAGGTGGTTTAAGTTTAGTCTTGTTCGGACATGTGAAAACAAGAGTAACGATTGACGAAGGAAGGGGATGAAGTGGCCGTTTTTATTGATTCGTTGTTTTCAGTGAATTTCTGTATTTGTTGATCTTTTTTATTGCGAAAGTATTTTTTTTTTTGCGAGTTACTTTTTCGGGGCATTATCGTTGATCTTTTGATTGGTATTTGTAATTTATTTTGTAATTAGTTTATTGAACTCGTTTGTTAAATTGTTTTTTCACTTTGTTTATTGAATTTGAAAAGTGAATTTTTTTCATAAAACATTAATAGAATTAGAATACTTTTTTGTGAATTCTTTCTCCGTACCTATAAATTAAACTGCATGCTCTAAAATTCATAAAAATTGTCTAGAACGTAGTTTATGCGTTTACTTTTCGACGACAGCCCTTTTCACAGCGATTCATTTCACGTCCACTTTCCCTCAGCTTTTTTCACTTCGCAGACGTTAAATTTTGCCACGTCCGCCGTCGCGTGCTCCTTAGTCCTTCTTATTCCAAACACTTTACGACGTTCGGGGACCGCGTTGTAGTTGCAAAACAGAAGTGGCAATTAACAGCTCCCGCGCGAATAAACCCCGGAGCGACCCTTCTTCGGCAACGATTCCCTCCATTTTTATACTATAATTAGATTCGTAAGATAGCTATTGTACAATGATAACTTGGCACTGGCCAAAATAATTATTGCTGGCACATTGAATGCAATGTTTGGCCGGGGTGAAATGATTCGTCGTCTTTGTTTTAGAATGATAACTTGGCACTTGCCAAAATAATTATTGTTGGCACATTGAATGCAATGTTTGGCCGGGGTGAAATGATTCGTCGTCTTTGTTTCGAACCATGTTTTTTTTGGAATGTTTAATGATATATGAAAGTAAAAATTTGTACATAATAAAGTCGCATTAACAATCAATAAATCAATTCAATACTACGATGTTATAAATAAAAAAATATTTCACAAAATATATTCAAATCGATATCAATTCAGTATTTAAAGATCATAATTTAAATATGCGTAATATCAAAGTTAAAGGACAGATACATGTTTATCAACGATAACCTGTGATAGTGCAGTGATACAAATAAAAAGTCCCTAGCTCCATGACTTTCCATCTCTAACATCTCGTCAAAATGCCATTTCCCTCCAAAACACCGTAACGAAAATCCCTCGACCTGACAACACCGTCGACCGTCCGGCAGGATCAAATCATCAAATTACGAGCGGTTCTAATTAGCCGTGCGTTTATCAGCGTGAAGGCAGGTGCGATCAAACGGACCGCAGCGTATCTTGCGGCTCGAGCGACCCCGTAAGCGCTGAAACCGAAAGATCGAATCTGGGTTGCAACTCCATATCCGCCGGTGCATTATCGATGAAAACACGCAGGCCGTTTGAAATCAGCCACGCGGGCGCGTTCTCCACCTGTGATCGCGTACAGCCGTCCGATTTAGGAAGCCGAGGCAATTATTGGCCGGATAATCTGCCGCGAGGCCGCCACCGCTAGTGTTTAAATTAGAGGGGGGAGAGGGGCATGGCTGCTAACGTCATTGCGCGCCCCCCACGGGAACGGTACCGCCTCTTAACTCATTGATCGGTGCATTATCTGTTATTGGCAATGCGATTAACCGTTTACGGGGAAAACGACGCGGCCGCGAGAGCCACCAGGTAACTGCGGCGATTCTGCAATAGGCTTTGCGTCCTATAAAGGGAACGGACGTATGGCGCAATGCTCGGCTCCGAAGCTCGACGCCGGGCGAGGAATATCATTTGCATTTATTGAAGGCCAAATTGCATAACCAATATTCGCTCGTCGTTTGTAATGCTTAGGCCAAGTTATGGCCGGGGAAAGAGCTTGCAAATTTGATCGCCAGGCCGGATGGTCCATTCAAGATGAAGCGTTTGCACCGGAGGAGGGATCGGTTAGTCAAAGATCATTTGATGACGCGTGTTTTTTGAAAATGCAAGTATAACAGTTGTACTTCATGGTTAAAGGTTTGTTTTTTCTAAGGTCTTGTAAAAAAGATGAATATATATTTGACGTAAACTCCCGCGTGGCAAAGTAATATGTCTGAAAATTAATCAATTGTAAGTCAAAAATAGGAATTGCCATTACAAAATGATAATTTTCCATGATTAAAAACCAGCACGAAAGTTTAATTAAAAAATGAATAAAATTTCCCCGATTCATATTTATTACTGAAATTCCGAATACGCCAATCTCAAATAGAACCGTACCTGTCCGACTAAACAAACGACTATCACTTTTTGGCAAGATTGCATCCCCGTTTGTCCGACGTCAAATCGACAAATTGGCCATCGTGTGTTATTTCGCATGTATGATCAGGTGCAATTACGATCAGATTAATAATTGTTATAGCGCAGGTCTATCGCAAGGGTATGATCAAGCCAGCAACCAATTTGTCCGATTCCGTATGCACGTGTGGGCTGAAAGTAGGGCGTGCGGCAATTGGCCATTAAACGACGCACAAGGTGACCGAGCCGTTAATCGCGAGATACAAAAAAAAATGGAAACTATTCTAATGCCCGTCTAAATCGTATAACCCTATCGCGTAATAGATACATTTACGCTTTGCAAGTTCACTGAAGTAGTACGCAAGTATATTTTATAAATTAACTATATAAATCGATTTTTTAAGTATTAATTTTGTAATCAACTTTATACAGTAATTTTATAAATGAAGTTTATAAAACCAAATGTATAAATCCACTTAATAAACATTATAGAAAATGATTTAAACATCTATTTTATCGTTGAAAAACAATTATTCAATTTAACAACTGTTTATTCAACAACTACCCAGAATGCAGTCCTCGAACCAACGTAAATTTATCCAAGCGTATTTCCAAACCAAAAATTAGCGAAATTAACATGGTTGTTGAAAAAGTTCCTTCGGCCGTTCGCGTTTGCTAATAAGGGTAAAAGCGAGATCGGCGTAATTAGGAGCGTAATAACGCCTTAAGTGTAATAAGATGTTTCCTAATGTAACGCTAATAGCGTCGCGGCCATTATCTCCCCGGTGTCAGGCGTATTAAAATCTATATGGAGAAAACACTGTACGAACGATTGCTTGGAACATCCCTCGCGATTGTTCGCAAGTCGATTAAGAATCTCGAAGACTTAACCGGATGCTCCTGCCGGCGATTGACCAGTTAAAGCCTCCTAATCAGACTGCATTTATGCAATTATGGAAACAATACCGCCAGGTAATGGTTTGATTATACGATTTGATTATATTGAGCGCAAGTTTTAACAGCGATGAGATGCCGTGGTCTTTGCGCAATCGCCCCCACCATCGCTGCGAAAAAAAATTGCAAATTGTATAGAAGGTACAGAGAGAAAACAACGCGAAATATTTTACGAGAAATGTACAGTAGAAAAAGTCGAAGTTCCTATTTCAATGAAGTTTGAAGAAAAGATGATGTTGCAACAATTATTATCACTTAATGCCGTTTATAAAAATGAAGTTCAAACCTGAATAAATATTGTATTTTTCATTTTCCATTTTCATAAGACCAACTGAAATTCGTAACATCGCATTCAGTTTGTAACATCTACAAAGTAACAACTTTGTCGTTCACTTCGCAAAGATCAATAATTTTTCCTTTTTCCAATCGAACGACGAGTAAAAACGAGCAAAGACGTTAAGCCGATGTTTTTTCTCAATTAGCCGCGACAATAACGAGACAAAACTGTGTGATAAAGTTGCAGGACGCGGAGATTGCTCGGTAATGAGAAATAAGAAAGAGGCTTTGAATTTCCGGCGATTTTTATTGCCGAACGGCAGCATGAATATGGAGCAGGTCGGTTCTAATGCCGGCTGTTTCACGAACGTCCTTGCGCGGCGAACGAAGCCCAGGTCTCCTTGTCGCGGTCTCGCGGCTTTAAGTCCTCGTTATGATTCAACGCCTTAAGCCGGTCTCAAACAGGCGCCTTCCGCTTCGCGCTTCCTTCTGCCGGCGCTAATTCCTCACGAGTTGCGCGTATCCCCGTCCGCCTCCTAAGCACGGCCACTTTGGGTACCTACATCACGCAAAATGCGGCTTCATTACGTTCTTCGCCGTCAACTAATAAGGATCTGAATGCTCCGACCGAGCAACTTAGCGTCCCGGCAAATAAAGCAGCGACGCCGGATCTTAGCTTCTGAAATGTACAAGAGTTGAAGTCAGTTGAATCGTAACTTTTCGGGGAGTGAGTCTAAAACATTCCGGCAAAGTGGTTAAAATAAATGCATAAATTGGCTCGGTATGCACTGAGAAAGAAGCAATTTTTGTTAGAAAAGGAATAACTGTTTCTTCGCAATCTCTTTCAATTTTGATAAAAGAACATTGGTTTTAATTTAATTTGTGTTTTCCAATAAATGTTGAAAATTTGAAACACATTAAAAACGGGACAAATATTAGTTTATTATACTTAATGCATTGCTTGAATATATTTTTCAATTATACTAAATTTAATTTGTAAAGCGAATTCGAATAATCGACTTGTGTACCAATTTATGTATAAGTGTCAGAAAGAGAAGAAAAAGTAACGGAACTTTAATCGAATTTACAACTCTGAAACAAGATCGCTTCTATTTTTGAAATCGACCTGTAAAAATCTAGTGTGGATTAACATATCAGCTGCTATTCAGCAGAAACTTTCTCTCAAAATGTAAAACAGTGCCATTTTTTCTCGCACGACGATCGAACGGTGTTTTCCCTTTGAATTCGCATGCGATAAAGTTTTTTTTTCTCCTTTTCCCCTATCGGTATACACTGCACTTATTTGTTAGCCTTGGAGTCAATCGTGTAAAACAAATGGCTCGGCAACGGAGAATTGATCAAAGCGCCTGATTCCTTTTCGTCGAATTGGAAAGCAGGTTCAAATACGTCGTTAATGTCTCCCCTGACACACATCCCATGCAAGTTTTTTTTTTCGCCGTGCTATCGGAGTTTCGAGTTCATCCACTTTATTTTGGGAAACATCCAAATGTAATTATCAAACTTCGTCGGGTAAAAAATTCATTGAATTAACCGGCATAAACATTTCTCACGTCGCGAATGTTGTTCACATTTTCCGCCATTAATGGCGAGATATTTGAATTGTTTCAATTATTTAATGATCAATTATTATGTATCAGTTTTATTTTGAAACAATTCAAATTATGATAGTTCTCACATCAGCAAACATGTTGCATTCAAGTTTTCTCAATAACATTTGCTACACTGCTGATTCAAATTGACAACTTCATTTCCACCTGCAAAAAGTACCACTTTTTGTCACTCTGCACCAATTCAAAAATAAAATACCTCCACGGTGTTAATATATTTACTCATTTTAAAGTTCGATCAGTAACTTTTTTTTAAAAATAGAACTCATGCAGTGTAGACTTTTTGGAGGTGTAAATATTTAACTTATAAGTTGGGTTACTACGAAACATAAATTATAAAGTGGATTAAACTATGCTCATTGCAGGTGCAAACATAATTTTCAAATATTGAAATTCGAAATGTGGATTTCACTCCATAATGGGTGTAAAGTTTTCACGGAAATCGAGTGGATTTCACACCGTAATCACTTTCACAACGAATCGTTTCACACTGCTAATTTTTAATAACGTACGACTCGTGTAAAACAAATTAACCGGCAATTGCGGCGCGATCGAAGTGACCCCCTCGGCAGGGAAGCGTTGGTTGCGAGCACATCGTTAACGTCTCCCCTGACAGTCTCGGGCCCGGATCGCGGCCGAAGACGTTCTCGCGTTGTCGATCGAGCGTCCATTAGGGGCAAAAGTATTCGGGCACGAGATATATCGACGTCGGCGCGGGACAATTTATTGCGACAGCGGCTGCTTGAAGGGATTGTAAATCCCCGTTTGAGGATCGCTGATATCGAGTTTTATGTGGGACATTAGTCCGGGGGGGCTTGGGGAGGGGGCGTGGCCGAGCCGCGCGGAGTCGAGAATAGCGGCAAAGTCGCCCGGGCCGCAATAAATTAGCCCGAAATGAAAGACAAATCGCTCGGGAGCTGTCCGCCCGCCGTGATAGAGGCTGCGTCTCCGTCCTTCTTTCGCGCCGCCACATATCAGCCGGCCGGAAAGCCGGCCGGAACCAGACCCAAGAAGCCAGACCTCGGACCGCGGCCGTCCTTCCTGATCCTCGCGCGCTATGAAGGACGCGACGGTCCTCGGGGACCGACGGCCGAACAGCCGTGCCTTTCGGAACTTATTGAGAAGCGCCGCCTGATTTATCGACTGTAAAGTTTTTAGGCGGATCCCGATAACCGCGGCTTCGGCGACCTAATCCAGGATTTCGGGGAATTCCGACCCGCGAGCTGCCCTCGAAATGATTCGCTTGGACGGAACGGTGAAAACAAGCCGACAAAGTTTTGTTAACGTGGAAACAAATGTTGTCATACAAGAGGTGGTAATGCGATCTAAAGATAAGCTAGTTTGAGTTTATGTGGTGGTGAAAATGCGGGTGAAATTCGTGGTATTTAGTCAAAGGAAAAATATGATGTTGATATATATATAAGTATATTATTTTCCAATAGGTATAATAAAAATATATTTTCAATGTACTACTAATCTATTGAAATAAATTTTTGAGAATGTATTTAACATATGTATTTGACGTATTACGCAAAGAAGAAACATTTCTTAGTGATGCATTACTAGTAGCGACGTCACTTCCAATGTCCTATGAATAATATATTCTTAAATTATTAATATATCGCCAATTCCAAAAATACAAAGAATAATTTCATTACACGTGATTTCCTTGCATAAGAGAATGTTTTAATAAAAATTACCATAACTAATCGTAGTATAAACATATAATATCCGCAATAAACATCAAAGCGACACCCAAGAAAATGTCGAATTTAATTAACTTCAAACTCGAACAAACTTGTCTGGATGGGCGTGTGGGAAAAATGTCGCGGTCTCGCGCGCGCAAATAATTTGGTGGCGCGAAAGAGGGGCCCCCGTCACGGACGATTCTTCGCCCAACAATTTCGCCCTCGCGGCACTAAAACTTGGCGTCTCGTCTACAAAGCGTGGAAACGTCAATTAATTAACCACGCAAAGGACAGGGAAAATGAGGGAAAGAGGCAACGCGTTCGAGAAAATCAACTTCTGTCAGACGCAGATCCCAACCGAGCTCAAGTCGCGTGCTCTCGTAATTATCTCTCTTTTTTTTCGGTCAGTATAATTGAATGTTTTTTTCATACAATTTCAAAACCGTAGGAAATGAAGAAAGACGGTCTTGCAGAGAAATTATTAATTTTAAAATTCGTTACTTTTCAAATTAAACGCAGATTCATTTTAAACAAATGCAGAATTTCATTTGTTTTTACACATGACTTACAGAATAAAAAAAGTGGAAACTTTCGATAGATGATATTCTTAAAAATCATAAAAAATCATTCTTACCAAAATTCCATGCAAAATTATTAGTTTTCAATTGTAACTTTGTTCAAGCGAAAAATCGTTCAAAACTAATTAGAAATTAGTGATTAATGTATAGATGACATATTAAGGAATAGGATTGAATCAGTAAATATTTTATTGGAAAAAACATTGATAATTAAATGGAATGCAGTAAGAAAGTGCACCGTTGGTCGAATGAAAGTTGTCACAGCTTATTTGTATTGAACAATCAGTACTTCGGAACAATGATTAATATACCCTTCCGATCTTAATAATTGATTAGCGTTTCTCTTATTTTAATACGTTTTATTATAAATGCGATTTAATGGTTTTTTTAGCCAGTCTAACACGAAAGTACTATTGTGATGTTGTATCCTTGGTCACAAACTACAATCGGAAATAAGAATATTCGACGTCATTCTTTTTCGTATATTACTCTGAAAATAACACAATATCCCCAATTTTCAATTTAAAAATTGTGAATGAAACTATCCCTTCTACTGATAATTCAATCATAATTTTTTAATCAAACTTCAAATGTCATAATGAACTACCACCGATCGCAATTAACAAAGACACTCTCCATTCCGCAAACACGTGTGAATCGACGTACATTGCAAAAGAAATTATTTTTCAGCGCGACAAATGACGAATTGAATTTGAATTTCAATTCGAAAGCGGGATAGAAGTCGAAACGGGCAAAACAACTGAAATTGTCCCCTATAAAATAGGCCATTCCTTTTCAATTCGATCTTCGAACATGACGTGCGGTAATTTTGCAAAAAGCTCGAATACTGTCATTATTCGCTCGTTCACTCCTTCGTCTCTATCTGCCTCTTTTTTTTATTTCCCCCCTTTCTTTTTCCTCATCCCTCGATTGTAACGACAGCACCGACAGAATAACTCACGCGCGCACGGCCGCTGCTATTGCAGAGTGTCTGTGGCGAAATGAACGTTTTAATTCCCCTCCATAAAAGCCAACGACAAATCAAACGACTTTGACATGATTAACTGGCTGACATAAATATCGGTATCAATGCACGTGCACGCAATGACGCGACGCGCGGCGTCGTTGCTCCCAACCCTCCCCACCCCCGCCCCCAGCCTGCCCGTTTCGGTCGTTTTTCGCGCATCCGTTGTTCCAGGGGCTCGGGCCACTTTTATAAATAAGTAAACAGAACATACGTGAGCGTGTTAATCAATATCGCTTGAAAACATTTATTCGGCGAAATGAAAAGTACAACTGATTGCGTTAATCCACTTGTGTCGTGGTAAAGTGATTGTAGTATGGATATTGGTAAACAGCTTTTTCGGCCATTTTTGTTTCACCTTTATCGACTTCTTTTTTATGATTGTTTCTTCGTTTGTTTTTCGTGTTATTTTTTGCAAATTTGCCCAAAATTCTATCAGAAATTGATTTCATACGCTTTTTCATAAACTTTCGGTTTTCATAATTGAATCTGAGGTAATTTATGAAATTAATCTTGCGATAGGAACTATGATCGGGAGCTACTACGTGACATTTTTATTATACATTTTGTTCCTCTCGAGAGGTTAAGTTTTTAGTATCAAAATTGATGGTAAATACAGTATAAAAGCAAATTATACATATTTTAAGTTCATAAAGTATTAAGTTTAAAGTGTTTTAAAATCGGCAACAACGATTTTTCTACGAGTATTTTTGCGATGTATTTCGCGTATTGTTTTCTACCGCGTAATTGAGTTTGAATAATAACTTCGATTTCTTGAAACCACTACCACATATATATTTATTGACGACCAAACAAAAACGAAAAAACGCAAGATTCACCCAAGCAAGTCCGGTTGCGTCTCGACTCGCGTCATTCTTACTCGGCCAACTCGGCCGATCTCTCGTTTGGCACGCGAGATCTGGCTGCTGTAACGCAAAACATCGATTGTATGCAAATCCACTCTCCGCCAACGAGCTTCGCTCTTCGATCTACATCGAGCAGTCCCTCGTTTAATCGCGATTTTGCTGTAACATGTAGCGTATCTGCCCCGCCATTAAAGGGCTCGACTTCTATAATGTTTTCAGAGCCTCCTTCTCAATAGCGACGCCCGGCGTTGCGCACGTTTCCTCGCTAAAATCCATTCATTATCCATCGCTTGGACGCAAAAAAAAAGAGACAGAAAGCAAATGGGAAAAAAACAGCGACCACGCAGAAGTGACTCGCGCATCTTTTTTCAATTTTTTTTCCTGTTTTTTTGCCCGCTATCGGGATAGGTGAGTCGACGTGTATGTTATTGAAAAAGGGACGTTATTGATTTCATTCATCCGCCCGTTCATTTAAGCCTAATCACGGCGTTCTGAGTGCATAGTTATAACGATCAATTAACGATCGTTGTAGAGATTCATCGGGGGTAAATAGCTGTTTGTTAACGACTGACGTACCTTCGTGGGAATTTCAGTGGTCAGCCGATTGAAAGTTTTGAAACCATTAAGCGGAATTGGTATTGTACGGTTAACATTTTTTGCATTTTATTTTGATGATGATACAGCAGATAAATAGATAAAAAAACTGAAACTGAAATGAATAAGTCAATTCATTGACAAAAAAATATAAATAAATAAAAATATTAAATTCTATATAGAAAGAAATTTTGTTGCATAGAAATTATTAATTAATTAATTAAAAAAAATTTGATGAATGATAAAAGTCTACTTATTCCTTACATCTCAGATCAATATCTTCAATTTTTTGGCGCCGAGACAAGTGAAGAAGAGGGGAAAAAAGATAACTTTCGCCGCTGCTCGGGCCGATAAAAATTGCCCCACGAAGTAGCTCGTGCATCTTATTATCACCCAGTTTCGCGAAGAAATTCACTACATCATTTCTCCGTGTTTAACGAGTAATGTTCCGTAGCAGTTGGGGCGCCAAGCTCGGTATAAAACGCCGCAGCCAAGCTCTGCATGCCACGTTTACGAGTACGTTTTAATTGTGTATATTTCAAAGCAGCCGAGGCTCTGACATTGAGAAGTTAAAAAGTCTTAGAGTCGCACAAGAAACTGGGTTACCGCAACAGGTGGCCAATAAAGTAAACATACGCACGTAATGGTCATTTCTTAACGAAACAAATACCGCGGAACTTTGTCCCAAAAATCTTCACCGCGTTGGAACCAGCTGATTCGCGTTGTCTTTTAACCCAGCCGCAAAACTTGCGAGAGATTTGGAATGATGTTCGGACCACCGAAAAATTCCGATTGTTCAAGTACATTGTTTGAGAATTTTATGTTTGGAGAACATTTGGAAACAAATACTCAGAAAAACGACAGATATTCAAGATGTTCCATTTGAAGACATTTACATAGCAAACATAAATGTCTCAGTTTGAGACATTTTTTATAATTGAGTCACCAGAAATGGCTTATTAAATAAAACACTTTGCAATTTGTGAATGTTTAAACCACCAGAAACATCTCAGAATGAGACATTTGATATCAGAATATAAGGCTTCATAAATATTTCTAAAAGTGTCTTCAATCAATAATACGAAAAAAGGGAGTACATCCAATAACATTTTAAGTATAAGTGTCTCAGTTAAATGCATTTAAATATTTAAAAATTTTTTTTCTTCAATACTCGTTTTTTTCCGGTAAAGTTTCTTCGCAGGAAACACCAAAAAGATACTTATCAGTAAACAGATTATAAAAAAAATAAGCCACCAAAACACACTTTTCTTTCAAGACACCCAGTAAATGAAATCAGTGGGTCGATTGAAATTCACGAAACTCTTTCCTCGCTCGTCGTATAGGTATCGCGCTTAAGGCCGAATGAAAATCGTGCCTTTTCAGCATCGATAAACATTTACTGCCGGCAAACACTTAGCATCGTAAATTATCCACAATAGGGCATTATCGAACTCCACTGTATTGTCGTAAATTATAGCTGCTAATTAAAGGGCTTAAGGTGGATTTCGCAGGCCGATTTCAACTCGCAGCGAGAGATCCTCGCGAAAGGAAAAGCGACGAAGGGTAAAGCGCGCGCAAACTTTAAACGACAAGGGCTCATTAAGATATGAAAGGAGAGTGTAACAAGATTCGCTCAAGTATCCGAGGATTCAAGCGCGCATTAAAATACTCGAGCACGCGCGAGATAAACCGTCGGCTCAGTCGCTCCTCGCTGTTAACGAGAAAAATTAATCATCGCCGCCGAAATCCCGGGAATCGGAATGGCCGATTTCGGTAATCGATTCGTAATTGCGAGCGATGGGCTTACGAAAATTGTTATACCGTTTAGGGCAGCCGCTCGCGAACGTGCTAGGCTCGTGGATAAAAACAATTCTTTTTTTTTTCACTCCAAAATGACCCGCGAAAGCCTCTCCGACGGGAGTCACGGCTCCATTTTCGTGCATCATTATGACGTGCTAGCAGCGAGATGTAAAAGGCGCGCGCGACTTTAAACGCGCTATTGAATATTGCGCGAGCCGCATTCACGACGTTGTAATTTCTTCGTTATCCGAAGCATTGGCGCTGAAAGGCAGATTTGACGGATGTAAAAACGTCAACTTGCAACAGATGAACGACAACGCGCGCGAACGGCATCGTTTCATCGATTTAAACTTTGACAGAAACTTTTTTTTTATTTCTTGCATCGAGAAAATGGTATACAATATGAATTCTGAACGGAAGCTAGTTACCATATAATATTGTAAACAGTTTACTATGTGAAATTGTATCTCTCAAAGTACGTATTATAGTATTTACTAGGTATATAACTAGGACCTCGTCAAACATGAAACATTTCGATTTTTCATTGTAATTTTCAATGTAAATTACATAAAATAGAAAAAATAATTTTTAAGTTGGTAGTCGAAGGTCCACTTGAAACGCATTTCATTCTCAACTGAATATAAGATTGTTTCGACCAAAATAAAAAAAAATGTTGGCATCCCTCGCTTTCAGCAAGTGATACCAACACTTTCTATTCGCGAATGAGAAAAAATAACTGTTCCATCCTCCGAGTTCTAAAATCGAATAACCCGTAATTCCATCTGCCAAAAAGTCAAACTTGGTTCGTTTATCTGTTTAACCAAACATACATTTCCGATCCGAGTTAATATCAAAATATCGCAACGATTGAAAGAGACGCGGATTGGAGCATGCGCGCAATAATTCAAGATAACGGTCAGGGAAAAATAATCCAATGAAATTGACGCGCGTGAATCTTTATCGGAGTCATCACAAGGGAATGGCATGAATATGAAAAAGAGCGATGCAGAGTGAGACGGAACGAGTGAAAATGGCTCTCGCTGGCGAATGGCCGACAAAGAAGCCTGTTACCCTGATGATGGACGCCTTCACGAACGACCCTACGGAGCCTCGTACATCACTTTTATTACTGCCGTCCTCATTTTCATATTTCATATTTACATTTCTGGACCGACCGTAAATCAGCGAATTTATGGGTAATTAGGCCTTTGTGCGGATCTACGTGATGGGAGGGTGTATCCGCGCTTATCGAACGTTTCGCTGCTTTTGTAACGCAACCGCCTCGAAAACTCACCCCCCTCCCCCCTTTAAAAGACGAAGCTATTTCGGGTTTTAATCAACGTAATTGATTCCATCATTTTTTCCTTTTTTTCACTTTTGCAAATTCTGCAAAGAATTTCGCACTTCATTTCTACTTGCCTGTCGTAATTCTCTTCGTGATAGATATTGCACGTAAAATTTTTCGATTGAAACAAATTTAACGAGTTTATGCAGCAAAATAATCGTATTAGAGTTTTAATAACAAAGTGACGAAGTTCCATTATCTAACTATACGTAAGAATACTTGAAGAATGCATAATTTTGATTTTGGTCCATTAGAAAATTTAACCAACGGGCATCGCTTTTTTAAAAATAAACATCAACAAATTTTACATTACAGTCCTTTATTTTTATTTTATCACAGATGTAACAATGTGGTTGGTACACGTTCTTCGCTGCGCGTATCAAACGCGTGACATTTGGAAACGAAATTTCAATCAAAATCTTACATTTCAACAACAAAGCCACGGTTTTCTATTTACCCGCGTAATTTAAATTTGAGTGGTAAAATAATCGCTTTCCACGAAGCCAAAAACACGCTCATCATTATACTCGGACAAAGCGATCTGCAGAATCGTATACGTTGTGTTGGGCTGTAAGGGATGATTTCTAATTAAACCGTATGGTCCGAGTGATTCCTCACCGCTGCCAATTGTAGCTATCGAAGGTTCATTTAGCTTTGCCTTCAACCAAAACAAATAATGCTCGTTGATTAAATCAGATGGCTTGCGTGTTGCGCGCAAACCGCGCTCACCTTTGATTGTAAAATTTGTTTCTCGGCGATCAATAACGATTATAATTACCTTGCTTAAGACCATAACGAAAACTCCGTCCCTTTGAATGGCGGCTTTCATTTCTTCGAAGATTACATTTCTTTCGTTTCCATTTGAATTATGACGGCCGAGACTCGAAACCATTATAAAGTAAGATCTGTTTAATAAAAACGAAATACAAACGAAACGTTGAACGCAGAAAAATGGTTGATTTAAAAAAAAAGTTACTTCAACTTGTGAAGAAGTAGCAGTCAATAAGTTGTAGAAAATATTATTCATGCAATACTGTATTGAGAAAACAATATTGCTCAGATCATATGAATTTGATATCGTTATCTATATAGTAATATTTTGTATATTTTTGTAATTTTTAAGTTACTGTAATTTTTTTAAGTAATAATTACTTCTACTACTCACACTAGAGGACCTTTGTATTTATCGGAAACTGGACTAATTATTACATTAACAGAAGTATTTGTTACGCTACTTCGTTCAATTAAAGGCGGCTTTTCTGACAAGTCCGGAACTGTTGGTTTCGTATAAACTGTCAATGAAATAGGGTCACTGTACCTGAGCGTCATAGAAAATACAAAAATAGCGTACTCCGACGCCGGTTTCAATCCCTTGATCTAAAAAAAAAAAGAAACATCGAATGTAAAAATTCAGATGAATTCAACTCTCTATCGAATTACTCGTTGATTAAACTTGAGAAAATTTTTACCCGAGCAGCGAAGGTAACGTTTTCACTTGGAATAGCTATTTCAGCACAATTACTCGCCGCGCAACATTCTTCCGCATTAAACGAACTTTTGTGATCTGTCTCGATTTTGAAAGAACGTAAGACGCCGTTAGTTTTGTTCGGGAAACCCCACTCCACTATGCACGATTTATCAGTTTTTCGCAATATACGAATGAAAGATGGCGGTTCTGGTACTAAATCAAATTCAAATGAGGTGAACGTCCTAATTTGTGTTATAAACCCAATTAGTGTTAACTCTTGTAAATATTTTTCACATCAGTAAAGCTGAATTAAGAAACAAAATAACTTGCATCATAAAATGTTTGCATTTTGCTTGATGCTATTATTAATTTCCATTTATTGACTTTATAACGAAACGTACTACTTATTAAACTGTGTCAAAATTGGGTTTAGTAATCACTAATTCGGACATTTATTTTAAACTCAATGTAACATTGATTGTATTATTGAAATTATTAGTGATACTAAATGCTTACTCCCTTCGATGGTTTGGACACTGACGTATCGGGGCTTACTTACATCACCCGTTTCTTCATTGAACTGTGATACCTAATTGAAATGGTACACATAAATATTTCGTGAAAATAAAGTATCTTGTTGATACGACTTAAGTCCTTACAGATACGATGTAATTGGTTTCAGCTACCAAGTCATTGATTTCGTAGCAAAAATAGCTTTTCCATATGACACACTTTTGAACATTCACTTTGATGACCTCACTTAGCCCTCTTTCGGTTTCATATGTGATAACAACATTGCTCGTCACTTTTTTGTCGTCAAATTCAAAAGATTTCCATCTCAAGCCGATCATCGATTCGTTAAACTTGTATGCTACTAAATCTTCTACTGGATTAAAATCTGCAAAAGAAGTAGAGATCATAATACTGTATAATTAAAGTTATATAAAAATAATGATTGTAAATTTGAGATTTAAACTCACGGTGTTCGTCGTTAGTTAGAACTTTGAAACTACAAACAGGTATTTGATGCCACTGAAAATTTTTAATACTTAAACTTTCGTTATTCGCGACAACAATTTCGATTGTATAACTTGTCCGTTGCGCCAAATTTGTAAAATTATGAAACGTATCTTTCGTGAATAACGGCTGAATGTTACTAAAATTTAACAAACTACCATCATCGCTTTGGTTTTCCTCGCATATTCTGTAATGATAACCTAAAAAGGGACCATTTAATAAAGTACAATTATCTGGTGGTAACCACCATACGGCTATCCAAGTTTTTCCAGTTTTCGGTATTCGTTTGAAATCGGGCTTCGGAGCAACTTTCGGCACTGAAAATACATAAAAGCTTTAATGAATGTTCATTAAACGTCAATTACTAAATTGATTAAATTAACTCACGTGATGCTAAAGTATCCACGAACAAAGTATTAAATTTACCAACCCGTCCAGTAAATGTTGCAATATCAAATTTATAATTGGAATAAAATTTCAAATTTGATATACTGATACTTGTAAGCCTGGTTTCAATTTTTTCAATATTTGAACAGTTTGATGTAATGTAATCACAAGCCAAGGGTTTTATGCACTGAAAAACATGATTATTGTTACAAGTGCAAGGCTATATATGGCTTTAAGAAAGACTCTTTTATAGTTTATAATCATTCCGAAAATGGAACAAGGTGGTATCTAGTCACTGTCCAGTTTTCTCATGGCCTTTTAAGTGCCTGAATTCCGCCTTATTTGATTTTTACTAGTTGATTTATGTAATCACCTGATACTGTAAAATAAAATATTTGATAGAATTGATCGAATCATTTATAGGCAACCTCCACTTTAAAGTTATCGTAGCCTGATCATTTTCAACTAGCCGAAAATCTTCGACGACCAAAGGTTCTAAAATAAAACGACCGCAATGAAACAAGTTGATAAAATATAACTATTGAGTTTGTCGCTCGGAAATTTGACACTTCCCTCCAGACTTGAGCGACATCTACGGAACGCGAGTTCGCACATCCGTTAGATAACCCATTGTCAATAATATTCTGAAATTACCGGTATCCTTGGTCCTCATGGGAATGACAAGTTTATACCGCGGATTTGTAAGGCCACCCGTGACGACCTGCTCGACCTGCAGCAGGTAATCCGTGTAAGGCTGCAGGGACGTGAAATTTATTGGTGGACGCGTAACATTGCCTTCCGCGATGAGGGTTCTATCGGAAGACGGCTCGTTTGCAAACAATCGATAGCGATAATGCAATGGAAATCCGTTGAGAAGTCTGCAATCCGCCACGGGCTTCCATGTTACTTCTATCGCCGTCGCACTTACATGCAGTACGGCGGGCTTCGCAGCCTCTGGCGCGATCTCTGGCGCTGTTACAATACCATTGTTGTAAAATATGTTACTCGTCGTTCGATCGCACGCCAGTTAATCAGCAAGATAAACTAACGAAACTAAAAATCTGCCTTTATGATGGTGTACATAAGTACAAGTTAGAAATAGTTATATTCAGGGTAACCAATGACTTTTCCGTTTTGGATTTCAGAATAGAATTTCTAGTTTAGCGAGTTACTTGTGATTTGAGCGTACAATCTTATGTTTGTATAGAGTATGCAAAAAGAAGTCAAATTTACATTGCGAATTCAGAAATAAATTTAAACCATACATCATTGCAGAATTAAAATGCTCTCATGAAAACTACAACTTTTTCTCTCAGAGCTTGCATTTGATGAAAAAAGATGTTGAGTTTCGTAAGACGAGATTAGATAGCGAAAAATTTGTCGGCGAAATTGTTCGATCTCTTTTTACCATCGAAGAACGTCGTGGCGGTAATGCTCGACCGGGGACCCATCTCGACGGTAAATCCTGCGACCGTAATCATGTACTGTGCATGAGGATAAAGATCCTTCAGTGTTACACCCGGCGTCTTCGTCTCCAAACTATCGCTGGAATTAGAGCAGTCGGTGTCCGGATCACAAGCCAAGTACCTTAAACACTGATGGTTCGAAAGTTTCACAAAAGCCGTTACAGCTAATCTCAATCATAACCCTGACTAATGACGATAAATCTCAGCCCGAATGTAGCTGTTTAGTTGGTAACTACATTTCAGAAATTTAAATTTTAGATCTTCGATTCCCTTCTGGCTTTGAAAATTTAACTAATAATACTTCCGCTGACTGGTAAAATATACATTCTCATTACATAGGGGTCTTTTAGACAGAAGTACCGTCCAAAACTATTGCTAGCAGATATATATTCAACAAGATATTAAATATTTTTCGCATTACGTATTTCATCATCGCGGAAACTGAACCGGATTTTTGTTTCTCGCTCTATCATCAGCGAAGAAATCCAATATGATGAACAAAGATAGAACCAGCAATTGGGTTAGGTTCACTCGACGATGAAACACGCCAATAGTTTCAGTTTATCACTTCAATACAGATCGCCGTCTTACTTGAAATTCCACGACGTAATGGCTTATCTTTCCATTGACAGACCTCGGCTTTTCCCAATTCACTTGGAGCTGCCTCGATCCCGCTTGTTTGGAAGTTAAATGGATCACGCGGTCGGGGGCTAAAATGATTTAATAATCAAAGATAAAAGGCGGGACAAGATTGAAAGATGGTCGAGGCAGATACGCGAGCTCGCACGGATAATCAAAAAGTATTTCAAGCAGCGACGGCATTGACTCGGGGTTAATTCAATCAGCTATGTATGGGATATTTGAGTGTACCTGCTGGAACGGTTTGCACATCTGCCCGGCTGGAGATAACGGAAGGTCCTTGGGACGTGATTGCTTGAATTTGAACGGAGTAATGGGAGAAGGGACTGCGATTCGATATAACGATACTGCTGTCGGTCGTAACGTTGTATAAGAAACGGCGCCATCCCTCGCGCAAATATACGCGATAATGCATCACCCGGCAGGCCGAATTATCGTTGTGGTCATACTGCAATTTTTTTATTACGTATTATTGTTAACATATCTTGGAACAGACAAAAGTGGAACTAACCGCTCCTCAGATTGTAATTTTCACTTTGCCATCCGCTCTGGCGATTAGTAATCATACCATTATAATCCAAGGGCGGTAAAAATATACCGTGTTGCGAAAAAGAAATATACCTGCCAATCAACTCTGAATTCCCTTTGAGTTATCCAGCTTGCTGTTATATTATAAATCGGCTTTACTGGAACTAAAAAAGAAACCAAATTTATGGCTGGATCGAAACAGGTTCTAATTCAGATTTTCAAATGTAATTTCCCATAATGAAATTTAAGTTCGTATCCCAGCCATCGAATGACTATGTCGAATAAAGTATAAGTAAATAAGTAAACAAAAAATTTAAACATTCTTACCGTTACATTTCGTGGTAACATTAACAAATGGTACGACAGCGTCATCGCTGAAAAAATTGCCATCCTTGTCGATCAATAGCACCCTTAATTTGTACCGCGAACCTGGTTGCAAATTTTCGACGACGCTTTGTACGGACTTATCTCCACTGTTGGGCAACAACCCCGGTGTTGCGGCAATCCACGTAGTTGAATTTTCTTTCTGATAAAAAAAAATGTATGTATGAATTGTCATAACAATTTTGCATTACAAAATGATTACTTTTTTAACGAAGTTAAACCATTTCTGCTGAATTTTGAGTATTTTTTCTACTTTCACGTAGCGATTTCAAAATCATAAATAAGTATATTTCATCTTCACCAAAAGAATAATGATTGTAATACATTTTTTTTTGAATATTAAATTAACCAACCAGAATTTGAATCTGATAATAATGTGGTTCGCCTTTGCCCGCTAAACTTGCGATGAAAAAGGTCAGTACCAATCTTCTGGCGCCGATGTTGGTCACGATTGGCGGTTGCAAAAGGTAGCTGTAAGCTGGACGATGTTAATTTGTAATTATTTATTGATCTCTAATTACAATATTTATAATAATAAAAGCAGCACTTATTGAAGAATCACTTACGAGTATTGCAAAGAGGTGGAAAGTATCCATGTTGACATCCTGCGATGCAAACACCGCTATAAATATCGCAGGCGGTTGCATTTAGACAGTTGCCGCAAGTAAAGAGACAGTTGGGACCATACCAACCAGCTGAACATACTATTTCAAATGCATATATTTTGGAATTTTTTATTAATTTATTGGTAGTTGAATTTTCAATTACACTGAGGAAAATGAGTTTAAATCGTTAAAAAAATAAGTTAAAACATGTATCTTTATATTCATTATTTATATAATTGTCTAGATAATTGTTTGAAATATCTGGGTAGATGAAAGTACCTACCATTAAAATGTACTTGTAATAAACCTTCCTTTTATTGTAAGAATATTTATTAATTGAATCTATCGATTTTTTTCAGACTTTTTTTTTCTGTTTCCTCAGTGTAAATGATAAAATGAGTGTCACGTTATACCGCTGTCGCAACCTGCCCCTGTAAATCCAGTCGCACAGTTGCAACCTAAAATGGGCACACAAAGCATCAACCCAATGCAGCCTCCGGCTTGACCCGAACACTGACCCAAACAATCGTGACCATATTTATTGTTGCCGCAACCTGAAACGATTATTTGAGCAAATAACTCAATCGACGTTTATTCGTATCTCAAAAAGAAAAAGAACTAATATTGTTTTTCTCTTCAATCGTTAAAACAACACATTTATGCATTACATAAATCCTAATAAAAAACACTTTTGCAAAATTGGAACTTGTAGGATTTGTGATGGTGGTTTATATTGTAACCATTTTATATTCAAAGTAAAATTATAAAGTAGGTTTTCGACTTTACTACACTTGCCTTCTTCACAATTTTTTCCGATAAACCCAGGTGGACATATACACTGACCTAATGTTGTGTCACATTCCCCACCGTGAAGACACATCGGACAATGTTTGATGTCGTCTAAAAAAGTGTAACGTTTGATTAGTAAGGCACACTTTCTCTTAAATATTGCTGTATGCTTCGTGTTTTAAATAATATTTAACAAAAATGACATACTTTTAATTTAATCTTGTTTATTTTAAACACATACAAACATTCTAAATTTAAAATGTTTAAAAAAATTTGAGCTTTGACTTGAAATTGTTGAACAATGAGGTTGTAGTGAATTTGAAATGCAGCAATTGCATGTACTTCTAAGCTTGAAGTACATTTCAATTTTAAAATTTCTTTCAACAGTGCAATCAATGCGTTTCTAGTATCGTAAACCTAAAAAAAATTTGTTACAAACTTTCATAATTCAATTATATTTCATTTCATAGTTTATATCGTCCTATATTGAATATTTTCTTTTCACAATGCAATCATTTTTTTACAATGTAAAACAATCGCGTCTCCAATCGTCTTTTGCGAATCTGTCCACTCCGTTGCTTCCGCCCGTAAGCAGAAAAGAGCGAGCGAGCGCGCAAATTAAAAGAACACGAACGACTTAAAGGACTAGGGCCGAATCGAAGCGCATTGGTTGCAATTCAATTTAAGCAGGTCGACTCGCCTCGGGAGCGCTCGGCGATCGGCGTTGGAACGTCACAGATGTAGGGCTCGGCGCGATCGAGCGATACCCGGGTCAGGGCTATTTCCTCGTTATCTGAAAGCAAGGAGGATCCTTTCGTTAGGCCGTTGATTTACATTCTAAGAGGACCCGGCGGCTCGCGTGCAACTCGGCGCGCTAATCGCGATAATTCGTACCGTTCGGGTTACATCCCATTAAGCCGTGCAGCGCGACCACGCCGAACGGGCTACCTTTGAGACCTTCGATCAGTATCTCGACCTCGTGCCTCGGACCGTCGTCCACCGAAAAATTGTACGCCACGCGGTGCAGCTCCCAGCTTTGCCTCTGCCCAACAAACGGAAGCTAAGCTTTCGCCATTGCCCACATCTCGCGTGTATTTTTACTTGTCCGTATCTCTCCCCTTGCCCCCTCTCACAATCCGTCAAATGCAATTGTCATTTTAATAGAGTTAAAGTTTGGGAGACGTAAAGAATTACTTTTTAAAATGTAACGTGTTATGGTTAAGTTGCTTAGTTTCAAAAATAATTCGCTATCGTTACTTGGTGTTCCAAAATGTCCAAATGTAATCTGGACAATCGTATTCCTTTAATGTAAAAATAATTCTTTTACAATAAACGGACTTTTTTAAGATACATTGAAACATAAATTAACTTACATTGATCCATTTATTGTTAAATATCTGGTCGATGATTCTGATTCGATTGTTGCTTATTCGTAAAGAAATAAGAAGAGTGGAGCTTGGGACGGAATTTAAGTACGAAAAAAATGAAATGCAAACCCCGGGATTTTTTTTCAATTCAATAATCGGACTTTGAAGAATCCCTTTGCTTTCCAGCAAAGACCAGACGCGTCTATCTGAAATAAAAGTGTTTCTTACTTTTCATTTCCTTTTTTTTTTTTTTTATTTAATACTTGTTTTAATAATTAAAAACTTGAATGAATAGCAAACAAAATTTAAGAACGTGAAATTATTAATAATCATAAATGCATCTTAATGCATCAACATCCGTTAGCAGTTTTAATGAGGTAACAAAATACCTAAATAAAACGTCCAATCACGTGTCATGTTTACAGTCGTAACGGACAAATATTTGACATTCAATGGTGATGAATCTCTGACGTTGAAAATTTTGGCGCTCGAACGATTATAAGTTAGTTTTAACACACCGTCAGTCGTGTCCATCGTAAAAGTATGCGTTTTTTCTTCGACCCATTTCTAAATAAATTATTTACCGTAAAGTAAATAAATATAAATTAAAACTTACACTCGAAAAAAATTTTTTTTCACTGTGTAAGTGTATAATAAACCAATGATAATAAAACAATAATAAAACAATAATAAAATAAAATAATTGAAAAAATACAACTTATAAAATGAACGTTAAAACAGAGTGAATTTTAATACAATGTAAGTGTCTGTCATGCTGTGACACTTTTTGATTCCAACGTCCTGCCCAAAATCAATGTACTTCATGTACTGATGACCGTATCCGCATTTTACGATGCCACTTCCTTGCAATTTTTTTGGCAAGTTACTACTGGTTATGTCAACGACGTACATTTCGGACATGCGTACGCTTATATCGGTTAAGAAAAACATCCTTGCCGTTCCTGAAGTCGACGTTTTTAGGGAAAAGTTAAATCTCGGCCAAAATAATGGAATCACTTGTGATACCGAAAGGCCATTCGTGTGAACGGTAATAACTTCTGAAAAAAAAAAAAGAAAAAAAGGTACAATAAATATTTGTAAATAAGAATAAAAATATTATCACCTATAATTTCATTCGAATATTATAATTGTAAAAATTTTGCAAAGTTTTTTGCAACACCGAACAAAGTTGGGTTTATTTTGAAATATTAATTTGATTCGTGTATAAATGTTATTTTCGAGACAATTGAGAAGAAAAAATGTATAAATAGTCGCCGGACCTCGAGGTAAAACTAACGGTGGCAAGTCCAAGTTCGAGCCACCGGTAACTTCCCAGC
>JABFOV010001700.1:0-23550 GCA_022817685.1 Aradophagus sp. ZL-2020
GACCGGAGTCGTTGGTTTAATGGCCGACGATAATTTTCGCGCCCCCTCCCCTACCGGCCGTGTCCCCCTCGCCGCGCGATTATTGCCGCAATAAACAACGGCGCGCGCGCGCAAAAAGAAGCTGCGCTTAATCGGTCCGTCGGCGAGATAGAGAAGGACGATAGATAGGGAATAAGACGCGGCGGAGAAAAAGTAATGGTCACAATGGCCGGCTCTGTTGTCCCGCTCTCACGAACGCGGTCTCTCACGATCCTGAATAATCGGAGGAAAGTCTCCTGGGTGTTGAGCTTTTTGCCGGCGCCCCCCTACCCCGCTTGATGTTGCGATAGTGCGGTTCGTAGAATTCGTGGGAAATGGGAAAAAATGATTCGCGCATTCTTATTGCCGCGAGAAAGTTGGGGGGCTCGGTCTCCCGGGCCCCTTTTTCTCATTTCGAGTTCTTCTTACTTCAATTGCAACGTGCTGGTGAAGAAAAATTTTACTCTGCTTATGAGCATTTTCATTCAAGTGTTTTTCATCAAGTAAAATGTGATTCGAAGAATTGATTCTTTTACACGCAACTGAAGGAAATTTAACAACTTTTTTAACCAAACTGTTTTACTCCAGCCGCGTTTACTCAATCACTTTTCCACGCAAACTTCCATTCTATCGCCTTCAGACCGTTTTAATTTATGCGGGTTAAAATTGTTCTAATAATTATTGCGTATCAATAACTATTTAAAAAAAAGCGATTGTATAAGTTGCAATTTTCTCTTCAAACACGAAAATATGTACATCGAATAGAAAAGGAAATATCTTAAAAGCCACTGAAATATGCTGGCTCGATTATATAAAACAAATAAACGGCTTCTCTTAAACGACATTTATTAAATGAATATAACGAGTATACAAATTACAGTCGTGGACGTCTCATCATCGAAAACATTTGTCATGATTGACATCAATTAATTAAAAGTCAATATTTATCTTCCAAACCCGTCTAGCCACACCAAATATTTCTTAAACGAACGAAAAAGTGGCGGAAAGAAAAAAAAAGAAAGAAGAAAGAGAGATAAGAAAAAATGCTGTCATCCGAACTCGAATCGACATAAATTCGATCATTTTTAATTGCGTCAACAAACGAAACAACATTAATCTCGATATTAATGCAGAAAAGAGGATTAAAAGTCGGGTCCGAGGAGGCGAGAGAAGGCGACGACGCTATTGCCAAGTTGGAATAAATTATCCCAGCACGGCTTCGTCGGCTTGTAAGTGTCCGAGCTGGTCCTTTTGATGACACAAATTAGGCGATTTCGTAGCACTCGGCGGATTCAGTGTCAGCGACCACCTGAAATCTTTGTGTTAATCGCGCACAATCATTGCACCGCGGCCGACATCGCTGCGTCCTTCTCTCGCCGATTCGCTTCGCTTGCTTTAATCATTCTTTCATTTGTGAGTATTATTATTTCGATACTTTTTGTTCGATGAGTTAAAAAAAATGAATAAAACAAAAAATAAAAATAATTTTGCTATAATTACTAAAAAAAACTGAATGCTACGAAACCAAACGTGTACAATTTTTGGTTTAAAAACAAAGATGCAAAATAGTAAACATTAAGTTTTGAAAGAAATGATAAAAAGACTGTTTCTTTGTTTATCTTCCTTAAAACCAAAATTTTTCCATATCTGTGTAAAACTGACGTTTGCCATCAAGATCTTTTTTTTTTATTTTTTCTATTTTAATCGCCACGACATCAAATAGCACGCGTCAGAAGTCAATTCACTCTAAAAGAAACGTTCATTGTTTTGTTTTGCGGTCTATCGCGTTTCAAGGCACGCAAATCGATCGCAATTGTTGGCCGTCGTGTTTGACATTCTTATCGAGCGTTATTAGGCCAGTATCGTGATACACAAAGGCGATACGATCTCGCGCGATATAGTTGATCGTGGCTCGATTTGACGAGCGAGCGATCGATCGATCGATCGGCGATCGAGGCGACGCGAAGACGCGCTTAATTGTCGTGCAACGCAATACCAATTAATGCAGCCAACGACGTCCATTATTCACGTGTGCAGCAACGAGATTCCAGCCGCGGATAGCGTGCGTCGCGTTATCAAGCGAATGCGCCAATGCGGCCAGCATTTATTTCGTCGCATCTCCCCACGCCGATCGGACAAGTGCAAATGCTTTTGTCCAATGAAAAAGCCTCTTTTTCGAGCCCTTTCAACTGAAGAGATTCTATCGCTGTACGGTGTTAAAATTGCTCCGAAAACAGTGTCTTTCATTCGGTGTCTTAAATGTAGAGTCCGATGTCTCAAATTTAAGACACCGATGTCTTAAAGATAACTGTGTTTTCGACTTACACACCGACCGTCTTGAAGATAGTTACCATTTTCATAAATTAAAACCAGTGTATCTTAATTTGAAACAATTTTTTCTGTGTAACGTTTACCCTACGAAAGACACTTTTCGTTTGATTAAAATTAGTAAGTGTTGGGTTCAAAATTAACAAAGACCGAATGAAAACATTGCTGTTTTTCATAAAAAACACCGTTTATAATTTCTTAATAATTTTTAGCACCTTCTTTATTCCAAAATTTATGCTCGAAAATAATTGTCTCCCGTTTCAGTTGTGTATATTTATTTGTTTTTTCTCTTTCGTTCGTTTACATTGATTGTTTACACAAACTGCTCCACATGTCGTGCGCGGAAGCAAAGTTTACCTCGCCGACACGTTCGACCTGAAAAAGCGAACATTTTTCTAAAATAACGACGAAATCGCGCGAGTCCTAAAAGTTACGCGCAACGTAAATATAACTCTATTGCGTCGCGCGACCTTTTGTTCGGCCAACATTTCGCAGGCGCATTCGCGTCGGCCCAAATTTATTATCTCGTAACGTTCGGCGTCCAGTTGCGCCAACCGTTTACAATCGATCGCGAAATCGCTAAAAATATCAGCGCGTACTTACGGCAAGTAGAAACCCCCGATTCTCCAAAATCACCGGCTCGGCGAGACTTGCAGCAAACGGTTCATCGACTTTTCATCGGCTTTCGGAATTATCGCGAATCCAGGAAAAATCGTCAGATCCACTACTCAAATCGTTCAACCACTTTCGACCAACATTGCTGATTCGGCCGAAAATCACTTATTTACGATAACGATAAAGTCACCGCAAATATCTAACGAGAAACAATCGACATCACTTGTTCGGATCGCAAATTTCGCAGCAGACTTTTAATCTTCGAATGCACTGAGACAATCCGTAGGTCACTTTCCCTCAATCGGAGCCGTTCACTAAACGCGCGAAGATCGTGTCGGAAAATCCAAAGTCACTGTTATCGACGTTGAAAAGTCACTAGACCATAACCGAAAATGAATCGTCACTTTGTGATACAAACTTGGTTCGGAAAAACAAAACAGTCACTATTGTGGAATGAAAACGGTGGCCAGTCTGAAAAACATCCAATTGCGAATGGAGGACTCTGGGTTTGAAAAAGCGCGCGATACTCGTCGCGGCGCGAGCACGGAAATCGGCAAAGGATGCGCCGTGAAAGCTCGAGACCGAGTGGCCGCGCGACGCTTGAAATAACCGCTCGCCCACAGCATCCCCCTCCGCCAACCCTCGCTCTTTCTGCCCCACGCCCGACCCCACTCCGCAAGCTAATCACACTGCCTCCGCCCCTCCATCCGCCGCGCGTACCCCTCCGGCCCCTCCATCGCTACCCCCCTCCCGACGACGCGGCCGACCGACCGACGTGCATCAAAACACGATCGCCGGCGTTTTCACCACCCTTGTAACGTCGAGTGATTTATCGGCCAAGCTCGCACTTTTCCCCATTTGCCCGGTGACTTCAATGACCCGATGCGTCGCTTTTAGGGGATTCCCCGAACGCTGCTCGAGTGCTTCGACGTGTTTTCTTGCTACGAGGCGTTTTCGGGGTCGGGAAATCAATTTGTTTTTGTTTTTCAGCGGAAAGATAATTAAAAGCGTTTTCGACGCAAGTAATGGACCGATTCGACCTCCGAAAATTAACAATAATGACATACGGAAATTTTTCCGTGACATTGGCCTTTATTTATTTTTTCAGGTAACATCGTCACAGGGAAAATATATTTGAACTAATCATAATATACTTGAATCAAGTAAATCTTTCTTGCAAAAATGAAATTTTCCTCGACTGGAGAGAAAATTTCTTCGCGAAAAACTATTAGGCATAACTAATTGAAATAACATGTAAAAAGCGTTGTTCGATGGTCTGATGTTCGTGGCAGGACGTCGAAGACAAATGTTCGGGACATGTGTTCCGGCCGGACAAGCGCCTCTTCGCGACGGGACACCCAAGCTCCCGACGCCCTTTCGCAATTCGTAAAGCGCGCCCGTGTCTCGCGGCCCCCTGGCTTATATTTATAGAATCACACGGGACACGGTCTAATACCCGAAGAACCTTTCGTCGCGTGAAATTTTTTTCTCCCCGGGTCCATGCGATCTGGAGAAGCGAGCCATTTTTAATCATTACTTTATGGTCTGATTTATCACGACGATGAAAGAAAATGGGACACCCCCCCCCCCTCCTTTTTAACAGTGATTTATCGCGTGGGATTTGCAAACCTCTTGCAACTTGTAGATTGAAATTTTCGTGCTAACTAATCAAACTTAACGTAAAAGATGATTTATTTTAATTTTCGAAAGATCGACGACGTATGAAATTTAATTTTGTTTAATTTTATTGTACATCTTTAGATATTTAACGTGTAAATATTTAATTATTTTTTTCAATTAATTATTTCTATTACATTAGTAGGAGAAATACTACTACATCTCACTCGAATTGCACAATTTTTTTCACTGTCTTTAAAATATAATTTGTACGATAAAATTATCAAAAGGTATAGATGCATTGATCATATTTTTCACAAAAAGAAGGTACGAAAAACGTGAAAAAAATGTATACTCGCGCTCAACGTACCCGCATAGCACCTCGCCGCGATTAACATCTGCCGAACGTGGCAAAGTAGTTGAAGAGATTGTTGAACGTTCACTCGCGCCGAACAACCGAACGAAATTGTTTATTTTCTTGTAAAACAGAAGATACGGTCGGTCGATTGTTCGGAGCCAAGTTGCAGCCGCATTTCAATTACAAAGAAGCCTCGTCTTTATGCTCGTCGTCAGTTTGAAAGGGGAAAAGGGTCTTTAACTTTTCTTGAAGCAGGAAAGAAAGTGAGAAAGGAACGTCGGGAGAAAGAGAGAGAGAGAAAGATTGTTTGTTAATTAAGTTTAAGAAACGGCTGTCGCTTTCCTCAAGGATACTGCGAAACTATCAATCACTTTATATTTAGTTTCTAATGGCACGTTTTGACGTTTAATGAAAGCTTCATATTTTTAGACTTTCATTACGGGCTTGATAGAGCGGGGCTCGCTGACACATTTTAATCATGTCGTTACGTATCTTCCATCTTTTGTTTTGCATTTTCGTCTTATTTAAATTCTGTTTCCAAGTTCTTTAACATTTATTTTTAAGACGTTAGATCAATGCATTTTTATTTGTTACAAACAGAAAAATAATGATAATAATAGTAATGATAATGATAATAATGTAAATTTGCTCGAAAGGCCGAATCGCGTCGTTGATTTTGATTACGGTCGGCCCTCGGTGGATAACTGTCGGCGATTTTTTCCAAGCGGCAGAAATAAATGTGCAGGTGACGGTGCGCGTGGTGTACCGTCGAGACTAATCGGCGAAACCTCGAGACTCGCATCCGCGCAGGCATCCCATTCACGTGCGCATGAGGAACGAATTAACCGACTGTATAAATAGTCGTAGTAGGCTGCACCGGGAGATTCAAATGACTGCCGGGAACATGCGCGCAGGCCGAGGCACTGCGGATAAGCCGAATGTAAATGCGCGGAAAGCTCATAAACATAAGGAGGTTGAGCTCGAGCGGTCATTCATATACGCTTCTCATTCTCCTATCTCGACTTTATAATTAATTCACTACGCCCGTCCGCTCCTTTCTCATAGCGGCTTTTCGCTTTTCAATCGAATCCTTATCGGTGACGATTCATCGTACGACGGTTGCGCGATTTCACTAAACTCGTCATTTTTCCTTCAATTTTAAACACGCGGGAAAAAAAATTAGGACAGCGATTTCCTCGACAAATAAACGACTTGACTATATGAGCGCTAAATCGACTCGTGATTCGCAGCAACGAAACATCCGCTTGGCCGCGAGTTCGAAATGTGTCAATACGCACTGAATCGAATTCGCTCGCCACGATTTTATCTTCCGTTATTTATTGCGCAATTGTGCGAGGTTAGGGATGACTTTGGAGCGCACGCTCCTGCGGATAATGCCCGGTAATAACATATCATTATCATCATCATCATCGGACGATCATTCACGTTAGATTCCGAGCGTACGGATTTATTTACGGTCGCTCGGGCGAAAGCGTAACGCCGTTTATTTCGGTGCGCCAAGCAAAAGTAAGCTCCAATGGGATTATGCAATCGAAAACAAGAGGCGATACGTTATTCATAGCTTGAATGAAAGACCAATGATCGTGGTTAACAAAAGCTTTTCCGCTTTGAGTTTGCGGCATGGAATAAGGTTTCTTCTGAAGAACGGTCTTTTTTCAAACAGAATCGACCGACCTTTTGATGTATTTATATAGATTCACCCAGTCATTTTTTCAGTGTATCAAATAAAACGCTTTTAATTAAAATCGCTGTTTTTCCCGACAAAAAATATTTTCAACGTAATTATTACATGCTTGTCAAAAAAAAGTTAATATTTTTACAAGCGCGTAACATTTTCGCGATAAAGATCTCGTCCCGGGATGAAATTGAATGACAGTTGAGATTTCGAGAGTTTCCTCCGCATCGAGCGGAGAAAGAGAGACTTTTTCCACGCGCACATTCAAGTGCGGACAAGTTGTATGACGGGTCATGTTATGACAGTCACGCCTGTCAACGCGAGTGTCATCCCTGACATGTGCGAGATGGCTCGAGCGACGTGACGGTGCTTGCACGATGCACGGTTGCATTTTATTATTATATTAGCTTTGTTTTCCATTTTTTCTCGGCTCTGATGATACGAAAAGTTTTGTTCCCAGTAAACGCTTATAGCGAAGAAATTTAATTAAAGAACAATTTTATTATTTCATACATTCAATAATAAGTTGATCACATTTTAATAGAATTCTAATGGAATGGTTATGTGGAATGTGTTTATTTTCAACATTTTTCCACTTGTTTTAAATAGAATTTCTGTTTATCAATCCGTGTATTATTTATTTAAATAAACATTGACGTAGGATATAAAGTGTATGTTCTTACGAAGTAATGATGTCGAATTAAAAGCTCGTAATACCCTTCCTTTAGTACTGTGAGTAACGTTGAAATGTGTCGTATTGCGTTTTTCGAAAAATTAAATCGTCGTAAAAGGCGCAATAAGCGATAAATATTGACGCTTATGGTATTAGTAGAAGTACTTGGCGCAATCAAAATCGCATAAATATCTGACGAAATTGGGAAGAAAGAAAATTAAAAAGTAAAGATATGTGCAAGTGAAATGCCAGAGGTGGTAAAATTCTTACAACTTGAACGGAAAAAAATTAAAAGTTAAATACGTCGAATTAATTGATTCAAATATATTAAATCATAGCTAATTTACAGTGATATGCAAATCAATTATAATTTGCATCGTCATTATAACCGTCATTAAAGTGAAAAGAAATTGGTTTTGAGAAAATCTCGTTTACTTCCTTGACATTGACTTACTCGAATGTTGAGTTGAACGGTTGACAAATTGTATTCACCTCGATTACATCCGACTATCGGTTGTTGACCGGCATGACTGTCAACAGGCACTCTGAAGACGGGAGTCACATCTCCGTGCGTGGTTTCCGGCTGCCGTTTCCTTCCATCTCTTAATGGTAGATTTGCAGTCAATGTTTTTTATCGATCAAATCAAAATATTAAAAACAATACAAAAACAACCAAAGGACGAAAAATTAGATAAAAAATATGTTTTTCTTATTTTTGAATAAGAATACTATACAAGTCAAAAAGTCAATTATACCACAAAGGGAAATCAAATTTTATTTTTCGTTGATGAATTGTTGAAGCAAAATTTTTTTCTGCAGAGACAAACAAAGACAATTGGATATAGAATAAGTTATGAATTGGAGATGGACACGAGAGAAACGAATGTGGAGGAGCCAACTAAAAGCAGAAAAGTTGAAAGCTGAGGGATCATTCGGCGCTAAAGCCGGAAGTTATTTTCCAGTTCGACACCCAACACTTGTTGCGGGAATCGCGCGAACCGTGTTTATGGAAATGGTCATTTCATCCCGGGCACCGCTTATTACAAGCCCTTTGTGCGCGCTGCTCACTGCTTTCGCACCGGTCATTAAACATTAAGCTCCTAATAACGGCAATTATTTGCCGTTAAAAAGCCAAGCATCGCTGCCAAGTCACTCTGCATGCAAATATATTAGATTTCTGCAATAGCGGTGCTGCGCAGGCGCACCTGACATCGGCTTCGCAGGTTTAGAGTTGAATTAATTGCTCTAAACTAAATGTCTGCGAAAATCATGTCGTGCTTTTAAACCGCTGGAAGCCAGCTTTAACATTTGACCAAGCTGGTTCACGTAAAATTTATTTAAAATACATTTGACAGCGACTTTTTCCCCTCGATTGATTATAATCGTACGTTTATCAACATAATTGTAAATGTTAAAATTTAATATCAGAAAGTGATGTTTATACGTGTAAGAGAAGAATGAAAATGTTGGAAATGTTGGGCGAGAAAAATAATCGGTGCTCAAGTAGACGTTGGCTTATGGAATAGCGCACGGCTCGTCTTGGGACAAAAAATGGCAAGTTAATTTTACCCTCGGCTGTCGTTTGCGAGTCAATACGCCACCCCTGCGACCCTTTCGAGAATTTCACGGTTCAAGCAGCATCGGTACCTGGAATCGCTGTTTAGACTGTTTTGCAATCGCGAGCGATCTTCAAAAGAAATTACCCCGGTGCGGGCGGCTGGTTAATAATAACTGCACCCGTGTTTTGCGAGGTGTGTCTTCGAGCTATTTCGCGACCTTGAGTTTTGAAGTCAACCGCGCAAATTCGAGGGGATTAATTCGGTGTACAAAAGGGAAACCGATGTACAGGAATTTCAATGCCTTTGATTACGAACCAAAAATAATTTACGTACCAACACATTTATATACGTTGCACTGAAAGGCTTGAAAAGTAAATTACTCGAAATCTGTTTTACCCGGCTTCGCTTCATTTTGATCCCGTTATTAATATCTCATTCGAACTTTGAATTACAATTTCAAATTTTAATTTCTCCACCAGTTTTTAATATTCACCTTCAGCCGTAAATTGAAACATTACCTTTTCGGCAATTTCTGCTGGCGTCAAACTCGTTAATCACATTGTCAACGTCCGAATTCACGGATTACAAAATTATGCGGACCGGCGAGGCATTTCGATGTTAAACGGCGCTTTATTATTAAAATTTATTATCGTTGGAATCGGCGCAAAGGGCCCCGCGGCAATAATTCATCGCGCTGGTAGGATTTAAAAACATCGCTCACATTTGTACGCTACATTAATAATCCACGGGCGCGCATTTTATCATTAAAAGAAATGCTCGCACGCGAGCCCGCGCTTTTGCGATAAAGGGGACCAAGGGGCAGCGGAGGCGCGGGGGCCGAGCGAAGAAGTCAAGTGAATACGGCAACACAAGGGTGCTGGTAATTACCTCGTTATGGCTCGTGCCTTTTTCGCGTACGCGCACCTGCATGACGAGACCCGAGCGTATGATTTTTACCTACGCGTGTGCGATCGAACATACTTATGAATATTCAAAGAAAAAAAGGAAAAGAAACAAGATAAAAGGCAACATGAACAAAAATGATTTGCAAGGATCTCCGGCTATGAATTTCAATTTTATGCCGTTAAAAAAGTAAGAGAATCAGTTTATAACTGGATTATTCTCGTGTTAAGCTGATTCTATTTATTTTGAAGATAATCCCTGTGTTATAAAAACAATACACTCCTGTGTTAGAATGAAGAAAAAGAAAATCACAAATGTTTATTAAAATTAAATTGTTTTCAAATTAAGGACGTTCGGAATTGAACTCGGCAACTTTTTGTTCAACGTACAAAGTTCATTAACCCGACGTTTCGTGAAAAAATGATTATAATAATATTAAATATGGCCTTCATTTTTCATCGATCAATGATGATATCTTGCTCTTTCTGTCTTTTTTTAATTTTGCTTCAATTTCTATCATCGTTCACTAACCAATTTAACAACGATTAATCGCACACCTCTCCAGTGCCTGTTTCTCGCCGCGGAATGACATATAAATTTTACCTTGCAGTGCAAGACTTAATCTCACGTTTTGGATCGTTATCAATCTTGTTTATAAGTTCATCGTTTATACAATTGATACCCTTTTCAGGCAGGTAATATTTTTGAAACGCTAACGATATACAGTTTTGCAATCTCAATACTTCATCGTTTCAGATTGTATTTTTTTATCTTCGATTTTTGCTAATAAATTTGCATATTAACAATAATTCAAATCACATTTTACATGATCATATGTAATATAAAAATCTTATTTATATTTCACATTGTATTATCAACTGTATTAATCAACAATAATTATCATTAATCAATTATTCAATTATAAAATTAATCAATAATAATTCGTCATCAATCATTAATCAACAATATATTAATTAATCAACAATATATTAATCTTTTACACTGTTATCACAGTGTAAAAGAACATTGTTTTTACTTGTACTGTTTTTGATTTTGAATTTCTGATTGTTGATACTTGTAAATTATACGTTCTCTATGGGTTACTACTTGAAGTTGTCGCGCTGCGATTAGTATGTAGTTCGGGGTCTCGCGAACTTTTCGAATCTCCTTGGAAAGGAAGACGCTTTGACTTGTTTCTCGACTCTCGAATTATGCGGGGAATAATTGATTAGCGACGTTCGATTTGGTAATGTCCAATCAATATGGCCGTATGTTCTTCGAAAGTTTGCCATCGCGTCGAGCATTTCAACGAATTCGGCGTTTCGTTTTCTATCGTACAAGAGTCCGAGCGCAAGCAAAGCGTCAAAAATATTATTATTTTTGAAATTTTTCGAATTTAGACAAATCGAGATACTTTCGATGCCTTAAACATAAGAAATATCTCCAAATGACAATTTTTATTCAGTGTACATACTTGGTGTCTCTTTCATTTTCAATAAGTTTGAAACAACCCTGAAATATGCGTAAACATTTTCCTAAACGCAACCTGAAATCATCTGTCAAGTCGATTGAATTCGCAATACTTCGATTATTGAATTTCAATTTAGTCCGCGATCGCTCAAGGATTTTCGCTCCGTCTTCATCTATGATCACAAAACACTGTTAGACGTAAGAAAGAACGAAAAGGAAATTTCTCCTTTACGAAAACAAGAAGCTGGGTGTTAAATATTTCATACACTTGGAACCGAGGGAAAAGGTAAATTGACAGGTACATCCGTCACGGTAGCTGAACCCAACTGGAATCTTAAGTAGGAATCCCTTGATTTTCGAGAGATGCTCGCTGCCCCTTCTGCGAAACAATGAATTCCCATTTTAAATTCGAAACAAACGTATATACGTGAGGGCCCCGCGCAACCCACTGTCTTCTCCCGTCTCGTTACATTCTTACTGCCTGCAGGATCTCTTTAAGGAAAGTTCGCAAGCATGAAATAGTGATTATTCATTACTATGAAAACGTGCATTCAGAAATGCCGAGCGTTTTCTGAAGATCTTAAAGTTAAATCGTAGTTCAATGAAGGAGTTTGATATTTGACCCAAGTTCGATTGAAACTGAATTTTATTTTTTAAATGGTGAAAGCGAACCAGTTTTAACATTGCGTGTTTAACAATTCAATCGGTAAATTTGGTTACATAGCAGTAACTTTTACTCTGAGCATTTTTCGGTACAGTTTCATGTATCCCATAAAATACAGGAAAAAAAAGAGAAATTTACTGATTCAGTAAATTGACAACCTTGCTCGAATCTCACATACCGCATTGCAAACAACGTCATCGACTTGCAACTTGGTGCGTTTCTTAAGAATGAATGAAAAAGATTAAAGAATGTTGTTAACCTTAATTTGTACCACAAAAAAAGAAAAAAAAAAAAAAAAAGAAAAGCAACGAACAGGTAGGAAACTTCGACCTTGATTCTGCCGGCATTTCAATACTCGTACTTTTAGTACACTCCGACATGACTTCTTTTAACACCCTACATTTAACCTACTGCATTCTCGTCGCCGAAACAAAAAGCCGCCTTCGGAATCGTGAATTGCGGCAACTCCACCTGGCGGTGTGCCATTTTTCACGTGATTTTCCCGGCGCGTTTAATTGAAAAATTAAAAGCACCGAGGTATTTTGCCCGGAGAACAACATTGTTGTGGGGGTCCATAAAAGGCGCAATATCGTTCCGACGACCGGCCTCCTCGTTAACGTAACGACTTTCAGGGAAACCAGCTCGCGCGGCGCTGCGTTCGCGCCGGCGCAAGAACGCAAGAACGCGCAGCCGCGTTCTTGCATTCCGCGGTATTTATTACGAAATGAAGCCGTAACCGCGGCATCGCCATCGCCACGTCCCCGTAATTGGCCGATGCGAATTGGAGCATTGCCGGGATTGCTCAATTATTGTCGCAAGATGGCGCTTTTGCGCGAATAAAGACCCCCGCGACGCACGCCACGCGGAAACGGATATAATTGATGGCAAACCCGGCACCGCTAGTTCCAATCGATTATCGGCCCGTTTCTCAAGCGAAAAATCCGCGTTTCGTTAATGCTCCGCCGGATATCGAAGTCGCCTCAGTGTTTCTTTTTCTTTGAGTAAACATTGATTATTGACACTTTGAGAACGAGTTTACCGTCTCGAGACATTTTTGGTGCCTCGTAGATTGAAGTTGCCTGAAAATGAATTACTTGTGTATGGAATGCAACAGCAAATATTTCATCATCAGAGATTTCTGTTTTCCCGTGTGACTTGAAAAAGGATGGAAGTATTTTGTTAAAACAAAAATGTAAATTATTTGTCATAATTTACGTTTTAGTAAAACGTCTTTTGTTTCCAAGATACGTGAAACATTCCTTGCGTTTCTCAATAATAAATACATGCGATTTTTTTACACTAAATCCATCCTCTCCTTTCGTCTAAAGTTCCATCCCATTTCCAATTCAAATGGAAAGCTCGAAATGAAACCGAGTCTAACGACAGTAATATTTTAGTCGACCTGCGATGAGTCAGATTAATGTCGAACTAATAACCATGTGGACGCCGCAAATTGACGTTAGCATGCGGCGTTCGCGGATCGTCCCACGTTATGGAAATTCATTGACGAATCGTGCGTGATACTGCGGCAAAAATCCGACCTACGAGCTGTGCATCGGAGGAAGGAAGAGCGTCAGATATAAGTGCTATAATATTCTCATATTTATCATTTTGCACGCGATTTTGATTCCGAACTAATGTCTGGTCACTTATATGGAACTGCAATAAGTATGATAATGTTGCTATCGATTCTCGATTTGATATCAATATCATCGTGAAATTATTTTTTCGTTGCTTTTTATGCATCGAAGTCAGATATATTGTACATTTATATGTACGTGTCTACTTTGTAATCAATTTCTGAATAAAATTCCAGCGAAGGATAATTTACGTGGAAATAAAGTTGAGTATTTTTCGATTTTGGATCCATATTTAAGTACCAAGATTTATTTACACATTTACTGTAACATTTACTTCTGGTTTTCAAAAGTATGCATCACTCGCAGTACAAGAAGAAAAAATTTAAAAAATCAAGAAAGAAAACTCTGAAAGAAATACGCTTCTGGAATAAAGCGAGAGAAGAAAGTCATAAATTATAAAAATCTTATCTCTGTATCTGCGTTCATGCATGAAAACAATGTCGAAATTGGGAAAGCTTCCCATTTGTATTTCAATGGAAGACAATGTCAGGTCGTACGAAAAAATCATGTTTCGACGCAAAGGCGCAGATAAAGCACTTAAAATTCCTCATATGACGGCGTAAGGACACAATCGATATATTTCTCGAGATAAAAGACGCGCAACGTCACGAGACTCGTTAACATCTTTGTATTTCCGGCGATTGTTCCTGCGATGGTTTCCTTCCTCGGCTGGAAAGCTCTGAAAACTCGTGGGTGGGATTTCGGAAAACGGAAGCACTTCATTTTTCCTTTCACCCTTGGAAATAACTAAGTCTTATCCAATTTTAACATTTTAAATTAAATGGACAAATCTATATTTTTATAATTTTTTACGGCGAGTTGAAACTCAAATAGAAACCGACGGGCGCACAAATTGGGACACGTTTTGATCCACATCACGTGTGAGTATGGAATTAGTGTTTTTTTTTTCTTCTCAATAGAATGCATAGGAAGAATCAGACGCGTTTATTTGCTTATTAAAATGCTTTCGCGTGTCCGGCCACCCAAAGCGAACGTACGAACGGTAATTAAAATTAATATTATAAACTTTTATAATCATGATAAATTATAATCATGAAATAAAAATGGCAAATAAATCATCAGTAAAACGTTACTGCTACACAATAAAAGTAGAAAAAAATCGTTGTAAAGAAAATTGCAATTTTTGAATTCGCCCGCCATGCTTGGACGAATCGGCGATCCGTGAACCAGGCATTTACATAAACTCGTCGATAAAATACAAATCAATAAAGTATGGAGAGGGAAAAGTTGTCGAATAAGGTAGTCGCTGTTTTGCGATACAACGAACGCAAAGTTAGATAAGTGGAAATATCGTTGTTACGACGTGCACTGGGTGGGCATTATGCAAAGCGGCTCGTAGTTTGGTATTTAATAATACGGTCCGCGAGAGCGCTGGACGTTCGTCTGCGCGGTGGCGTAGGTATATAATGCAGAGGCGACGCGGTCTAGGGACCTTTCGTCTATTCCGTTTTCGCTGCGCCGCTCAACGTGTTATCATCATTATAGTAATTAGAATTAGCGCGGGATGATACGTCTGTCTGTCCGTCCACCAAAATTTATATCCGTCCCGGGCTTGCAGGCTTTCCCCGGCCCACGCCAAAAAACTTTTCAAACTAAATAAGACCTTCGTCTTCCGCGAACAAGAAATTATAACCGTCGTTTTGTTTCGCTCTTAATTACCTGTCCGCGTGATTATATATTTGTTTTCTAATTCATTTCATTGAACCATCAAATCAGGGCAATAGGCGAACCGAAGCAAAAAGTAATTGGAAGCTGAGGAACAAAAAATAGTTATGAGAGCAAACGAAATTCGTAACATTTAAAGATGTAAAATCGTCGTTTAAAAATTTTTTTTAGTGCATAATTTACTATGAAAAATTCTATCACAATTTGCTTTCTCTAATAATTAATAATGGAAACTTGAAATATTTTTCAAGTATTAATTTCAAAAGATGTAAAATTTTGTACCGTGCACCTTCGCAGAGACCGAAAGTGTCGTAAACGCTAACATTATGAAAGTATTTTTAAAACAACCCAAATAAATTGACATCTTTGCGAGATATTTTATTTAGTCTTTTTCGTTCTCAAATAACGATCCGTTGTTAATTCTGAATTACTGTAAACAACGTTGTTTACTGCGAAAGAAAGATGTAACATATATCATCTTGATGTGAGAAAATTGTATGCGAGCAACGATCCAGATCGTAAAAAGTAACTACTCCGGATCATAAGTTTTAATAGCCAATCACAAAGCGCCGTCGCGACTTAACAGCTAACCGTGGGTATCTGAAAAATATAGCGACCGGCTACTGCCATTATAGCCGCTTCTTCTTCCAAATGGAAACGCTGATTTTTACTTTATCTCGTCTTATTTCCTTCCCCCTTCATTTTTTACTCCTTCGCGTTCTTCTGTTTCGTAATCAGATTTTGTTGCAATCGTAAAAAGTTATGTTTCAATCGCGCCATCGGCCGTATTCAGTTTTTATTTCATTCCCAATTTCAGCCGTTTTCCGGCGAATTTTATGAACTTGATATTTTCGACTTATAATTATATGGGTATAAATATTTAAAGACGTAAATGTACGGGTTCTAATTTTTACGATGGAATTTATATAATTTTGTAATTTATGATTGGCAATTATTATTATTATTAATTGGAAGTTTGCTTTTTAATTGCTACGTAAAATTTTTTTTTATGAGTTACAGTATGAAATCTTCACTGGGTGCTTCTTTGTTTGCATCATAGAATCTGTGAGAAATTCGATTGATTAATAAATTTCAACTTGAGCATTCTTTTTATGTAGCAGTTTACAAATTTTTCGAAAGAAATTTACTATATATTTAAAGAATATACAATAATGAAAGTTAGAAAGAAAATAGAGCCGCGAGCGGGATTTATGACTGCGTTACGTGTCGCGGACTTTTCTTACGGGCCGTCGACTCGCAAATCAGCCGGCCGCGAGTGAATTATCGGGCCGGTCGGTTGTATGCCGGAGAAAGAAATTGCAGATGTACAATGGTCGTGACCGCGGGCGAAGAATCGAATTAAATCGTCAAGTCCGCAATTACGACTCACAAGTGCGAGCTACCATCGACGACATTTTTCATTCAACCGTTCACACCGGAAAGCGTTCTTCTTCATTGTAACGAACTTCTTAATCAAGAGATGGAGGAAATTATAAATTTATCGTACAACGTGGAAGTTGTTCAATTCGAAAGTACAACTCTTTTTGCAAGAAAAGGATCCTTTTGAACGAAAAAGATATATTTCGTTAAAATGGAAATTCTTTTTACAAATTCGGGTTATTGTATTACTTGTTTCACTTTGATATTGTACTTTTCTTCAAGTTTTGAAAGAAAGTGAAAAACAAAATAAGATGTAAAATGTCGTCCAAGCTGACCACGTTGCACGCTATTACATTGAAAAGGGCGATGATAGAGACATCAGCGGTTGCGACTCGCCTCTTCCTCCCCTCGGCCCGACACCTAAATCACGCGAAACGACTTCCTACATCCATCTTCATTCAGACAAACGTCTTCCCGCCTCTTAATCCCAATCGAATCGTGAAATCAAACACGCACGACCGATCAACTTCTAACTTTGCTAAGTACCCACCCCCCGTTCCTCCACTGCACCGTGAAAACCCACGTTCTGTGAGTCACTTTTTATCTCGACCGGACTCGAGCGCAATTTATTATTATCGATTTTTCGTTGGCTTTTTCTCCGGAGAGAAGCGTCTCGATTTCAATCGCCGGCGCAAATCAACACATTTGGCTGTAATGCGGTGGCAATCGCAATCACGCAGCGCCACTGCCTACGAGCGCGGCCGACGCTTAATGGGCCCATTACCGCGGATGACTCGCGCCAGCGAGCTTATCGGCGCGTAAATCGCGATTTATTCTTCTACCCCTAACGCGTGTCCCTGGCAATTCGCGGGACCTCGTTAACCTTTTCTTTCTTTTGTTATTTTCATCAATCATTTTTATTGCTTTGTCTTTAAATTTGAAAAAGGTAAATTTTGACTTCTCTTCGGAGTTGACGAATTTTTCATTCTTTTTTTTTAGTTTATTTGTTAAAAAAAATTGTTTATTTATCACTGTTTTCAAGATTTTTGAATATACGTGCAATGGCAGAACTGAATAGAGTAAAAAAAATGCCCCGGGTGAGGATCGAACTCACGACCTTAAGATTATGAGACTTACGCGCTGCCTACTGCGCTACCGAGGCGGTCGGGGAATGACGCAGTAAGCACGTAGTCGCCCCTACGCAGCTACCAGCAAACAATAGATTAAATGCATTTGTTTTTTAACACGTGTTTCGACGGTAATTGAATTAAAGTAATAAATATCACACAATTACACGTTATATAAAAAGGTGATTGCTGATAGTAGAAAACAAAATATATGGAAAGAAGAAAAACGAATGATCCTCGATACATGAAGGCATAAGTGAAATATTCAATAACGTTTAAAATATATAGCCATTTATAATTATAATAAATAATAAATTGTTTTTATCAAATTGAAAATACCATCGAATTCTGTGTGAATAAGAAACTGTCCTGAGTGAAAATATCAACAATATAATTAATAAAAGAAAAAAAAATCAAATGTTCTGTTCGATTAACATTGCATGTTTACTTGAATAATTTTGTTATTGTTACAATAGAATAACAACTGGTTTTTTCATTTATAATAATTATTATATTTGCCTATATAACCAACATAATAATTATCCGTATTATTTTCATAGTCAAACAAAAAGTAATACAAACAATTTTACTTCCATTTCCGATTAATCAAATCTCGAATTAAGATACGAAAATAAACAACGTTAAATCAACAGCGCTACACTTATTTCCTCCGTTTAACTTGTTGAGAAAATAAAGCAAACAAATCAAAACAAAAGCAAACAATACGTATGGTAAATAAGAAAATCCAATTATTGTGACAAACAATATAACATTGCTCGAAAGACGAAGCGGACGAGGCTGAAATTAAATGAAAACTGGGGGAAACGGGGCGAGGGGCACCTCGTTGGCTCGAACTCCGCCGAAATGAAAACATTTGCCGGGCGAAAAAAGGATTGACCTTGAAGAATCTTGTCCGTTTGGTTGATTTCTGGCGGCGTTGATTTCTGCTTGCCTACCCTCGGAGCGAGCGGAGATGCGCTCGCCTCGATAGCTCGTGGCGATTCGCTCGTTTAACAGCGTAACGGTGCTGGGCTCGCGACAGGAGCCTACGCAACCGTATACCTGGATTCACTTTTTCCTTTTCGCTTAATCCCACTTTCCCGTCTTTTCCTCCGCTGCAATGTTTACCATTCTTTTCGTTGTTCTTATTTTATTACGTTTTCTTAGACATTCAATTATTACGTTATTATTAACGATATAACGAATTATTTGAAAAAAACTTCAATTTTCACGATTCATTTTTTACGCAAAATGAATAACGAAACATTTCTAAAATAACTATGCACGCTTTAAATTTTACGAGCGCAAATTGTTATAAATGAATAACTCGGATATAACTTTGATCGTTGGTTATTAAAATTTCAATCACTCGAAATTACAATCCAATATTTTATTCTCGCCTTAATCTTAAATTACTTAGGCACTGTTAATGCAACAAAGTACGTATCGGAAAATGAAAAAAAAGAAAAAAATACTAATAATAAAAGGAAATGTTGGAACGCAACTAATGTTCTAGGTACATTATGTTGATGGAATGAAGCGAGCGGGGCGTAAGTATTGAGCACGCGGAGAAATCTACAATGCGAGTGCGTGGCGGTTGATAGTTTGTCGAAGAAATCGACGAGATCATCGTTGATGACTAAGGAGGTCCTCGGACGTTTATCACGATAGCCATTTTTTGCGTTTGTTTGCGCGTCGGCCTATGAAAGCAAGTCTGCGAGCGATCGGCTTCGTGCGATCGTGCGTTTTCTTCAGATCAGAAAAAACGGAAAACTTCTTCTGAACGAGCTGCATTATTTCATTTCAACGCTCAATCATGATACGTTCGAAACATTTTTCTTTTCGAATTCAATGAAATTATTTCAAGTCGAACAATGATCCAACATCGCAGAAATTGACGATGAAATATTGTAATGAAGACGTTGGCCAATTGCGAGGCCACGTCATCACCTGGCAGACTTCTGAAAAATGGCCAGCCTCTCGGACACAGTGTGCGTTCAAACAAAACGAGCGCCGGCATTTCAATAATGATTGACTTACGCTATCGCGCGTCGGCGATCTACACAGAAAAGACTGTAGGCGACGGCCTCGTGACACGCAATGCGTGTCTAATGCGCTTAGGCGATTTCCCTAGATGATCGCATTTAACGCGAACGAGAGCGAGAGCTCCAGTCTGGCTCCGGGCGAAATTTCACTCGGCAATTTGTCCGTCTCGGCGACCAATCGCGACCCGGCTCTTCACCCAAATAATCGCGTGCGATCGTTAATCAAACAACCCGCTCCAATTTTTCACACAAAGTCCGTCCTCGTTTCACGTTATTCCCGAAACAACAAAGTCTCTACCAAATATTTTATCTTAACGAAAATTCCCAACAGTCTTAAATTTATATTTACATTTACGTGTATTGTAATTGTATATTTCTTGCAAAATTATTCAATAAGATATCCCATGGTTTCTAAGCGTAGGAAATTGTATCAAGTTTGATTTTCATTTACTAATAAACGTTCGAAATTTCAGTAGCATCAAATTCCTTACACTCGTACGCAGATCGAAAAATTGCTGCTCGTTAAAGTCTAGCTTTCGTAAACTCGTCTAAATTAAGCGATCGAATTGTTTCGACTGGTCCGTTAGTTCGCTAATACGGGAAGCCTAGTCGCGTTGCATTATGTTCTTTTCTATTGGCTTCGCTGTGCAACGACTGTAAATTTGTCGACAACGCTTTGCTTTTAATGTTCACAACGAATATCTTTTCTGTCTTAATCGTGCGTGTCTTTCCTGATCGAACGCGTGTGCAATGTCAGTCCGGTCTTCTTCATTGTCGGCAAATAATTTACGTCGCGTTTATTCCGGATGAAAACAGAGGAGCCTGATCTGCGTTCTTTTTGCGTTCACGAAACTTGTTTTTTTTTTTTTTTTTTCTTTTCTTTAAAAGCCATACGTTATAACTTGAAGAAAAGTAAACAATAAAATACACTCTTCGATTTTTAATTGACATTAATTGCGTTCGTTCGCTGCAAACTTCCTGCACATGAATAATCAAAAGTGAAATTCAAAACAGAAATTGATGTAAGCTTTTATAAAACTATTTCGACCGACGTTCAAGTTGGCGTGATTTAGTTGTTCTTCGGGGACGTTTCATGCAGGCACGAAAATTGATTTTACCATTAATATACGACCCTTTGCACTGATGCACAAGAGCAGAATTGTTTGATTAGCGTGCGAAGCATGATCTACGTCTTCCACATACGCCACGTGATTGGTAATCGCTTGATGTATTAACGATTACCGGATGCAACTACGCTTATAGTTGAAAACACGCTGGGAAGGTGTCAATAAACTAGTAAAAAGATCGTTAACAGAAGCAGTTAATTTTAACAGTTTCAGGTAAACATATTGCAAAAAAACGAAAAATTTGCAAATCAATAAATGAATAAAGTAAGTTTTTCAAAAATTGAATTTCTCTTAAAGCACGAATATATATAAATAATATATATAAATAATAGCGTCTTTCGTATAATAATTTTAATAATAATAATTAAAATTGAAAAAAAAAATGTAAAAAAGGCTGAAGAAATGATAAAAATGAATTGCAAGGTCAATTGAAAAACTCGAGCGGACTGGTGAAGGAAAAAGATGGGGCAAAACGAAATCACGTTCCAGAGACGTTTTTTTTTTTGATTTACAGCAATTGAAAACGCTTTTTGCAATGAGCAAATAAACGCGCGAAATTATAGCACTCAGCAGTGACACACAAATAAAATACCACGCCACGATTGTGCGACTGAATTTACTATATTGAGCACATTACGTGCGGTTATTGTGGCCTGATGACAGCATTACCATGATTACCACTTAAAATAATGACAGCCATTTCACATGATATCCAGCGGCCGTACACGACTTGGCCAAAAAGGTACGCGAATCAGCGTCGATCAGATTTCAAGATCGTTTTGTTATTTCCGGGAAGTTTCCCTTTCCACGCTATATTGAATATTGATTAATAAAAAATTTATTTAGAGACACAAAAATCGAGGAGAAAAATCGAACATTGGTATTTCGGTTTGAACTCGTGGAACACGCGCGGTGTGAACGCGTGTAAAGCAAACAGTCAATGTTTTGCAAGAAAATTACAACGGGCACGCGTGCATTCACAAGCCGTAAAAAGCCGGCCCATGTTCAATGGCCGGCAACACATCCAATGGTCTTTATTCAAACGCGTACATTCACGTACAAAATTTGATTCCGATTCGGACTGGCAAATCGAAAAGTAAAAACTAGGTACAAAAAAGTAGCACGAAAAAAATATGCATCGCTTTTTTTGTCTAGATTTTTATCAAAATATTGTAAAATTAATATTTAAAAAAAAGATAGCAACTTGACTAGCAACACACCCAATTAATTGCCGCGCTTACGAGTAAATGCAATTTCGCGCGGGGCATTAAAAAACGCCCCGCGCAAAACGCGATTTGAATAATCAACCTCCCCGGAAGCCCGGGCGTTTTGAAAAACGTGCAACGAAGATTAACGTGGAGCCGTTATTTATCATTCTCGTTTACACCCGACGAAGGTACTAATCGCTTTCGTGTCTCTCCGGGCCTATATCGGCCGAGCGCGATAGATAATGGCACCTGTTTATACGCCGGCGTTGCCCCGACATTAACGCCCCGCCTTGGAGCTCGGAGCGCGCGCCGTGCTTTCCGCTTCTTTTGTCCCTTTTTGCCGTCACGTCCCGGGGTGATCGCGATGAATAATGTTTCTTGCAAATAAAAAAAAGAGACGAGTACCGAAAAAAGGGAAAAACAAATCACACATTTTTCTTGTCTTCGATGTCGAGAAAATATTTACTATATTGATCCATCAACAATTGCAAGCATAGTACAAATTTCCTTTGGCGAATTTACAATTCAAAAACAAATTCATAATAAATAACAAACAAATTGAAATTAATTTTAAATACTTCTTTCGTTAGAAAAGTAGATTCTTCGATTAAAAAATGATTAAAGTTATAATTGCAAAAAAATAAAATCAACACTTTTGTTGACCAAAATAGGAGAAAGAAAAAATAAGGGAGAGAATACGGCGCGCCATCAAGGCCAAATGAATCGGTTTTAAAAAGTCGCGCGCGCGAATGCCTGCATGTATCGCACAGCGGGAAATTGCCCCGTGGCCATTTCGAGTGCGCGACTCACATCGGAACCTATTTGCGCGCGCTTGATTCGCTACTTTTTTTCCGCTTAATTTATGCAGGACGACGTTGCACTTGCCATGAGATGATAAGATGTTTCAGTTGGAAGATGGGGTGCAGTGTTCTAGGTGGGGGCCGAAGGGGGGGAATGATTGACGATGGACGATGTTGGTCCGTCATTTGTTGATTGCTTTTGTGACTATTATTGGTCGATTTTAGAAATTAATATTTTGGTAATGGTTCGCAATGATGAATTGAGGTCATAGGAATTGAAGAGAACAAACATCTTGGTTTGATTTATTAATGCATGTTTGTATATTAAGCCTCTTTAAATTTCCATACTTTTTAGACAGTGAACGAAATGTAATGTTCCGAGTTCGAACGCTTGAGGCGCTTGAAGCGGAAATTTTATAAATTGATTTTTTTATTTGGACGAAGATTTAAACATCTGTTTACAGTAATTTACTTTTATTTATTAATTTTTTTACGATAATATCGGATGAAATTGATTACGCTTATGTAAAAAATGTATTCTTAATAAGCTACGTTTGAAGAAAAAAAATCAATGTTCGTTACGCTTATTGCAAAGAACCGTTCTTGGCAACATTAACGTTTTTCTCAGTGTAAGTG
>JABFOV010001701.1:0-23547 GCA_022817685.1 Aradophagus sp. ZL-2020
TATTTTGCCAAGAATAAATTTTCTTGAGCCAAGAAAAGTTTCCTTGATTTAAGATACTAAGTGATTAAGCCAAGAAAATATGTCTTGACAGGATAAAATTAGGTTTTAATGGAAGAAAATAATGGCAAAACTTAGTGATTCTTGAACGAAGGTAAAGATTTTTGTGAGTGTTGACGAAGTGAGACACTGTTGGTGATATAAAAAATGTCTCGAAATAAGCGCGTTTAGTTTGTCTATTTTTTCTGTCTTTGCGGCGTGGATAAAAGAATAAAATAAACATTTTGATATTTGAACATTTTGTAAGAATCGTATACTCTTGAAACAAAAATTTTGAGTCAAAATATCAAATTCAAAATCTAAGTCAAACGGAATGAAAGAATCGACAAATTTTAGACAGAATGGTTGTTTAATTTAGCAAACAATTGTTTTGTACAATATTGGATACAAAGTTTATACACCAATTCGGGCGTGGTTTCTACTGCTTTTGCAAGCAGCTTATACCAAATTCGTGTAAACGGCTTGCAAAAAGAATGAATGGCTCTCGGACAAATTCGTATATAATGATTATTTACTAAAGTTGTCGAATTTTTCTTTCGGCGCAGGAACATTTTTTTTTAAACTTTCAAACTTTTTAAACATTTTTGAACTTTGAACTTTGTGGTCCAAAACGTATATCTTTTGAATGAAAAAATCAGTAATCAGAATTTTAATATTTTTATCTACAAATTTATATTTTGTAAGAGTATGCACGAACTTTCAAAATATTATTCAAGTTAAAATAATAAAGTTTATGTGACCGTTTTCTAAACGTTTTAGAAGGTTTTGTGTAAGTTGGGGTGGCTCCGCCTGGATTAGATTCGATTGTACTAGAATTAAATTACCTTGTTCCGTACCTTAATCGGATTATACTCACAAAATCGTTGAATGCGCTTGCCTATTATAAAAAATGTCTCAATATTTCGTGGAGTCAAAGATTTCTTGCGTCGATAAATATACCTTGTGTCGAAGGAGCACGGTAAAAAATACGCATTGCCAGATTAAATAAAAATTTTCAATGAAATAAGTAATGAGGAAATTTCGCATATCGTGGATCATAAATGTAATTTGTGAGTATAGTTTGGTTAAAGTGAATGTAAAAAAGTTTCATTTTTGCTATGTGTAATTTATGATGATTGAAAGCAAAGTAATTTCGCTTTACCAAATAATGGCGATAATCCACTCATCGCGATTGGATTCCATTTCTCGTTAATAAATACAATTTGATTCCGTCAAGCAGATTTATTTTCATTCGAAATGAATTTTATAATAAAAAAACGTGTCTTTAAATATAAGTATAATCAGTTTGTCGCTAATAGTGATTATTTGTGGACTTAGAAAATCCACTTTCCGTAAGTGGATTTTAATCCAGCTGTGAATTATTTTTTAGAGTTTAATTTTTTTTTGACTAAAAAACGAGCTAGTTTTATTATAAATGCGTGGTTTCATTCACTACAAAATTATAAATGCAGATTTATTATACGTTAATAAATGTTCTATTTTTTCGTTGAAAAAATTAATTGAAAGCTTAATTGTATATTCGCGTTTAAAATTTGTCTTTGCATGTGTTTCATTGCATGCGATAATTTTTCTTCAGCTTTTTCTTAATATTCATTTCATTGGGGAATATATTCGTGTTGGTGTCAGATGGTCAATAAAATCAATAAAATCAATACAGAAAAACAACAACAACAACAACAATAATACACATTGTACAAATCGAAATAAAAAAGAATAAATGTGAATTCAATTGTTTTTAAAGAGAAGACAATTTTCGTGTGAAGATACTTATTAAAGAAAGTGAATTTTAAAAAATTTGTTAGAATGTTGTTAGAATGACTTAACAATCTTTCAAAATTATGTAATAAATTTTTATTGTTCTTGAAATTTTATGAAAAAATAATAAAGTTCAATAAAATAGATAAAAAGTGCATAAGATATGTCGGTGAAAGGGTTTAGAAAATTACAACGTTCATATTATTGAATTCTTCGAATTTACGAGCGGTGAAACGTGGATCTAAATTTAATTTACATTTATGATATTGTAAAATACTATTGTAAAGTACGATCAAAGCAATATTCATTTCACCTATTTATTAATTCATTTAATCATTTTATATTCGGAAGATAATGGAAAAAATGTTTATAAATTAAAATTGATTCCATCGAATATCAATTTTCCGTCACCCGAGACAATTTTTCACTTAACTTTCATGGCAATCGCCCGTTGCAATCGATACAATCATCTAATCGATCATGGTAACTTTCAAATTCACTTAGGTCAATATTAGCGCGTTCTATTAAGTTTTAATGCTGTTGTAACTATGTCAGTTTAATTTTTTTTTTCAATTCAATTCCATATAAACAAATTTTAGATGTTGCTTCAATGTTGTTCTTCCGCATTATTATTGTTTTATATTTTTAATGGCATTTCAGTACAATTTCTTTTTGTTGAAAAAAATGTAATATTTTGTTCTTAGTTATTAATTTCTCCTTTTTGTACTGAAATTTCATATAAACTAAATAAATTAATTAAATATTGATTCCATCAAACTTAGATTAAATTAATTAAGAGTTATTAATTAATTAATTAATAATTATTATATATATTATTAAATATAATTGATACTAATTACTTTAAATAATTAAGAGTTGCAATATTGAATAAACGTAGTTAACACCATTATTAATAATGTCGTCTTATAACCACTGCATTTAACCACATACCACATTTTTGTAAATCGATACATCGTCAATAATGGTTCTTATTCTAAATAATTAATACAATTTTTAATTAATTTTCTGTCAATGAGGTAAAATTTATAGACGACTGTTTTCATGATAACCACATAAAACATTTTTATTTTGTAAACTGCATGTGATACAAAAATATATATATAATTATAATTACATAACTATATATATTTATATGTAATAAAATATATGAGATATATATGAGATATATTTTTTATATATATAAATTTATTATATTTCTTATCGTTCAGCATGCTCGAAGACCGAATTTCCAAATATTTGGATTCAAATTGTTTGGGCGGCTCGTAGAGAGAATTAATAATACCTGGGAATGTTCATATTATTACGTCACGGAACATGTCAATCGCAAATTTTAGGGGAGCAATGTTATTGATTGCGAGACGAGTAGTTGCGCTGCGTCTTTAAGGAGAACTTAAATTTTGGACTCGAATGTTTTATTTCAATTTCCCCTGCGAATTTGACGCCCAATGACGATGTTTAATTTTTCGGTTGCTGACAGTCCTAAAACTGATTAAGATTGTGCTAAAATGACAGTCATTATTTTAATGAGTTTGGATTAAGAAAAATGATTTCGTGAAATGATCACTTCAGATGACATATCAAAATCAAATAACTGATTAATAAATTAATGGTACCATTGTGTTTATCAATTTTCATTTTTATTTTCGGGACGTTGTAATTGAAAATTATTATAAATATACAGTACAATATTACGACGTAAATTAATATTAATAATTATTTAGTATATTCATACAGTTTGTTATGATAGTAGTTTTACAGTTTATACGATTTTATTTTTTTTTTTGGGGTAAAATTAATGCTCGTGGTATTTCATGAATATCTTAATTTGCGTTGAACTAATCAACAATGAAATATTACATTACTTAACAAGGCGAAAATGAGTTTTAAATTGGTAGTGTAAAAGGCTACCAACCTACAAATTATTTTTACCGAGCTAAGTATAATATTTTTCTTATCGAGAGAATAAAATATGGTTGGTATCACGAGCTGAAGGCAAGTAATACCAACTTATTTCATTTCCGTGAAAAAATGAGTTTTAAATTCGTCCAATGGGTTACCAACATAAAATTATTTTTACCGAATTGAGTACGACATTTTTCTTATCTAAAAAATAAAATATGTTGGTATCACCTGTCTTCGGCTCGTCATACCAAACATATTTTATTTTCGAGAAACAATGAGTTTTAAGTTGGTAGTCCAAAGGGCTACCAACATACAAATTATTTTTACCGAGCTGAGTATAATATTTTTCTTATTGAGAGAATAAAATATGATTGGTATCACGAGCTGAAGGCAAGTGGTACCAACATATTTTATTTTCAATTTTGGAAAAGTTGCTTACGAAAATGGTAATTTTAATTCCTCTTAAATCGATAATTCAGAATAACAATCTTAAAATATTACTTAGATCAGGTAAGGTTTACTGGAACTCAATCAGGTTGGAATAATTGGAATAATCATTACTTGGAATATTTTCACAAAAAATTATGCTTTGTAAAAAAATAATTTTTTATAACTTATAAACCATGACAATTCATATTTTACTAATAAAGAAAATGTTATTTGCCGAAATGAATGCTTGACATAAAAATAACGTAATTATCAAACTTCGCGTCGTATATTGGACCTCAGTTTAACGAAGCAACCCCTTTATTCAATTACCTTCGGGTTTTCAGGTGTACGCCCGCAGATTAAATTAAAACGACAAATAGCGGCTGATACATTTAAGCGAAGTTTGTTTAGCGTCGAACCAAAATATACACTGAAGCGAAACGAATTCTGATTTCACAAGAAACAATTGTATTTGATTCGAAGAAATAGTTGTCTCGAGCGAAGACAAACACTTTTTCGGACATTTCTTATTTCATTTTACGAAGAGGAATTTTACGAAAAATGTTATTTCATAATTTTCATTTCTGCTTAAAATTGGATTGGAAGTTAAATTAATTACAAAAAAAAAAAAAAAAAAACAATATTGTCTTCGCAAGCTTCAATTTGCAAACTTATTATCTCGTCGGACCAACTTCTATCTATTCATATTTCACTTGACTTGGTCTCTTAGTTTTGTTCTATTATCACTGAAGTGTTTTCTGCTTTCGAATATTCGAAGTTAAAATGGCCCAGGTTGTTAGATCCAATAATGATTATATTATGAAATGTCAAAGTTTTTCGTTTCAAGTTTTGTTCGTGTAAATTTGAGGAATACGACAACTTCACGTCAATAAAAGATAATAAAAGTGAATTTAAAATAAAAAACTGATCAAAAAGATATGGTTGATTCAACGAAAATCATTTCCTTTAGTCACAGTTAACAAATTACATGCGCGAAGAATAATTTTCTTTGCATCCGCGCATGTCATTTAGTTATTTGATGACAGTACTTTAAAAAATCATCGAAGGTCGGTCGATTCACTGTAAAAACGAATGTCTTATTTCAAAAAATTTTTGATGAGTGACAGACTGAAATCAAAAATAAAAACTTGGGTTTCTAGTGCTGAACCAAAGTTCATAGTTTTAATTTGATTAATCACTTTTAATTTATTTTATTTAATTTGAATTTAAATTATTTTAAAATTTAATTATTTTTTTAATTTTGATTTAATTATTTAAGTAATAAATAAGTTAATTAATTTAAACAAATCCACAGTTTTCAGGGATTAATGAAGAATGAAAAGAAAATTTGCACGATAAATTTTGATTGAAAATTTAAAAATTGCGAAACAGTTAATTTAACAGTAAAGTGTTATAAACATCTATCTACTTCCGGTTGAAGAATATATATATACCACTGTACAGAAGTCGAACTCTCTATAAAAGACGATCCGACCCAGTAATTGAAGATAAATGTCCGAGACGATACTGTCATGTAAAGACGATTATTAATGTACGCGACTCGGGCACGCGCCACGTTGTCTATCTCGTAAAATTATTCCATTTTCCATATCAAACGTTACAAGAGTTAAGATCAACGACATGTACTGGCGTAATAGCACATATGGAAATTCCCTCCCTATTATATAATCAACGACTTAACGCCCCCCTACAAATACTTACACAAATTCTCTTAATATTTTCATTTTTGTTTTAATATTAAAAAATGAAACATGTTTTTTTCATTCACTTTAAAGTTGTCTGTTTTGCTGAAATTGTTCTTGCAAATTAGCTGAAAATAAATGTAAAAATAAAGAATACATTTTTTATGTGCAAAAAGTTTGCAATGGTTTTTGCAGCATATTTTGAATGTTTTTCAATCCAAAATAATAAATTTATTGTAAAATATGTAAATGGAAAAATGAAATACTTTATTTTAAATTTTGCTGATTTAATTTGAAACTCTGATTTTTAGTGTACAAAATTGTATTCAGTTTAAATTTGTTGAAAACAAACATTGCAAACTTCCTGCACGTTACTTTTTATAAATTTAAGGGAGTACCATTTATTAAAAATGCATTATACCTTCACTATAATTTCTCTTTATAATTTATTTTTCTCAGTACAATATATAATACCTATTTTTAATAGAGTAGTTACTACAAACACAATAATCTGAATGCGTGTGTTGTAAATGACTAAATATATATGTATATATATTGTAACGTGCTCAATGAATTCCGCCGATCAAAGCATACGTCTGAAAAAGCACAGCATGATACAAAGTAAAGAATCTCAAATTCCGAACTTGTTATATCGGTGATATTTTGTATGTCCTAAATGGAAAATAAATGACAAAGTAATTAATTAATAATTACTAATCACTTTTACTGTTCAAAGTTTTGAGGTTTTGAGATTGCTTTTATTATAAATAAAATATTATTTCGACAATATACATGTAGATATATTCCACGGACATCTCAGTGTTTTGAGTTAAAAAGTATTGAAATCATGCAATTTTTCATGATTAATTAGAGCTTCCTTTATGTTGTCGCATGGAACAGAATTTAAGTGTAATGGAAGTTGCGTGTTTTGTGCACGTTGAATGTGGCACGTTGACTGATTGTATGAAAAGGATATTTAATTTATTCAGAATTAAAGATTACGGAAGACGAGACATAAATCATAATTTTTGTTTTAAACAAAATTTTTTTTTTCAATTTTTGTCCTTAATGACTGTAATTTGATATACAAAAAATAAATGATAGAATTTTTGTAAAAAAAGTTCAGAAATCCAAAATTTAAAATTCGAACGAGTATATTTAATTTTCTTTTAATACAATTTTTTTAAGCTATATTAAAAAATCGTACTATTAATAAATTGATATGGCGAATGACTTTGCAATTTCACTCGGGATTAATAACATTTGATTATAATTACATCTTCATTATGGCACGTTTTCCAAAGTCACGTTCGACGGAGAAATCGATTTCCGCGAACCCACTTAAACCAAGCTTGTTTCAAATTTACAGGATGAGGAAGAGGACGACTCGAAGAAGTTTACAAGTTTGCCGCTGGCTAGTTTTAATTTCATCAATTCTATAATCGGAAGCGGTGTAATAGGTGAGTTTTGACAATATTAATTTAATTATAACTATATATAAAAAAAATAATAAAACAAAAAATCTTTACAAAATTTAAATGTTGCATGAAAAAAAAAAGAAAAATTACATAGTCTTGGATGAACCATTTAACTGCGAAAAAATTTTTTCATCAATAATTCTTATATTTTTGCACGCATTTCTATCATACATTGCACATTATAATGAAAGACTGATGCGCTGTTAATATTTTCAGGAATACCTTACGCGCTGCATCAAGCCGGTTTCGGACTTGGGATCATCTTACTCGTGCTGGTCGCCGTCCTGACCGACTACTCATTGATTCTTATGGTGAGAAGTGGCAATCTCTCAGGAGAAACGTCCTATCAGGGTCTCATGCGCGCCAGTTTCGGACGCACGGGCTTTTATATTCTCACTATTCTTCAGTTCATCTATCCGTTTATTGGTAACTATTTATTCGATCCTCGAAACGCCACCAATGCTTTCTTCAAATAAAAGGATTCAGCAAATTGAGTTTACTTGGGTGGGGATTGACGATCGGCCCAGCACTGGCCAAGTACCGACCACCGTTGGACCAGCCCTAACAAGAAAATCCATATAGGATCCTATATAGAAATTTGAGACAGGAACCTACATAGGAATTTATTTGGGTTCCTATATAGGAACCCACATCATCTAGGAACCTATCTGGGTTCCATTATGGGTGATGATTTGATCAAATTGAACCCATATGGGAACTCAGATAGGTTCCCACATAATATGGATTTCTTATATAGGAACCCAAATGAATTCCTACATAGGTTCCTGTTTCAAATTCTTTTATAGGATCCCATATGGATTTTTTTGTTAGTGAGTACTTAAAGTTAACAACGACTTACATTGGCTCAGTACAGATGCCAGTTTTGGGCCAGTACTGTATTCCAGCGTTGGCACAGTACTGAGCTAAGTTGGCCCAGTGCAGTGCCAATGGTTTTTTTAGTACAAATTACACGAATTATCACGAACTTCGATATCACGTATACAACTGGACATTGCTCAATGCTGAACTATTTACGATATTAAGTGTTTGTCGATAAAAAAACATTAACTGGGCCAAGTTTTAGTCGCTGGTTATCTTGGTATTGGACCAATTTTTGGTCAGTAGTGTTGAGTCAAGCGAGGCCCATCGTCAAGTCAGGCAGAAAATTTTATTGGTCGTATCATATCCTATCAAAATTACATTTATATTAATTTTTAAAAAATGTTACTTTATCATTTATTCTTGATAGCAACTAATTACTAAATGACTGTTAATTTTCAAACTTTCTTTACGCTTGAAGTTTTGTACGAAATTTCCGGCGTTTGTCAGAAAATAAAAATGAAGCCAAATATAATTCGACACGTGAAAATGATGTTCGTTATTGAATAATTTTGTAAAAGTTACTTTATGACTTATAAAGAAAAATTTACATTTTAATTAAAATCTGTTTACTTAAATTATATTTACTTAACGTTCTTTAAAAAATACACGTTGGAAACTTTGGGTACACTACGTCATTTCTGTTTGAATGCATTTTAAAATTAAGTGGAAGTAATCGATAATCAATAAATCATTCATTAATTTCATTACACAGAAATTACTATTTCATTACGATGATATAATCAACGTTAATAACTCGAAGGTATCATTGGTCGATAATTAATTTCTTTTTATTCATTTAAAAACGTTCGATTATCATTTTCCATTAACAAAGCACCAGTCATTTCGATATTGACCATCTGCCTCGAAAAATGCATTTTGCAAATGAATTTCAAGTGATTTGAAACGTGAACAAAGCGCTATTTTCGTTCTCCAATTAGAAAGCAAGAACACGCGGATCCAACAAATCAAGTGTAAAAACAAGTGTATTTCTCGTTACAGCCATGGTCTCGTATAATGTGGTGGTCGGCGATACTGTGACGAAGGTCCTCATAAGAGTAACCGGGATGGAAGAAACCAATATATTTGCGCAACGCCAAGTTGTTATCTTGCTTGCGACATTACTCATAACCATCCCTCTTTGTTTGTACCGCAACGTCGCTCGGCTGGCCAAGATTTCCTTTCTGTCCCTAGTTTGCATCGGATTCATTCTGCTCTCCATTTTTATTCGAATGAGCACGATGGCATCACTCGTGTAAGTGTATTTTCCGTCATCCGACCAAATTTTCCACGATCTCGACGCTCTAGCATTAAAGTGGGGAATTTTATGAAAGAAAAATTGTCAAGTTGAAGTTCCCAACGTTTATTGATGAACGAAAATTAATTATATATAATTTAGTAATATATTGTAATTATAAAGGAAAAAATTATATTTTCCAACATTGAAATATTCAAGCTTCTTTTTGAAAAATTATCCAATAAAAAAATACTATTATATGTATGAAGAAAAGTATATCAGATTTTATTTTCGTTTAATAATAAACGTTGGAAACTTCAAGAACAAAATTAACGATTTTTTAATTTAATTCAAAATAAAAAATCTTACCGATAAAGGTTTACAAATATAATCGGCGAAACCAGAAAGAAAATATTGAATTAATATTGATTGAATATAATATTGAATTGGTTTTTGAATTTATTATTGATTGATGGATGTTAAATTGAAAAAAAAAAACTAAAGGAACCGAAATTGTAATATATTATAGAATTATTTGATTCTATTAAATGTAAAGCTGAATTGAATTTATTTTTCCATTTTTTTTTTATTAAAAGTAATATAAAGATTTAAATTTATTTGCAAACTATTTTTTCAACAAAATTTGAAGTTTTGGAACGAAACAAGGAATTCTTTTAGAACAAATTCAAGACAAAAAATTAATTTACATCCTTGTTTTGAATATTTGATGATTTTGAAACAAAGCAAAATTATCCACGTGAATTATGAAAATTTGAAATGTTAATTTTTTTCATTCAGCTTACTTTTACGGCGTCATTCGTAAAAAGAACCCGTTTTTGTAACTTGAAGTTATACAATCGAACTTTCTGTGAAGTAGGAAATTTTATTCACCGGATTGTTTGAATCTCAAGTCTTGAAGACGTTTTTGCAAAACATAAAATTTTCATAAAATACTTTCATAACTGCTGTACGTCATTTCCACTAGTTGCATTTGAATACCGAATGAATTTTTTGTCTTACCTTCTGACATTTCTTTGATGAAAGCTACATCGTTTGTAAATTTTATCAATAAATAACGAAGTAATTCAGTTTCTTCTCTCTTTTACTCTTTGAAAGTCTTTGCAAATTTTCGTGACGTAAAAAGTATTGGACAATTTATACGAACTCGTGTGTTTTTCGTTTATTAGAAAAGCAAATGTTTACGTTACACACTTTTTTTTTACTTTTGTTGAAATCTTGAAAAATTTCATTTCACCGCGAACATAAACTTACTAAATAACTGAATGTAATCCATTCTTTAAGACGTTTCACAAATTACGTAAATTTTAATAATATTTAATTTTGAATTTGATAGAAAAATATTGCTAGACAGCAACAACAATCTACAATTTTTATCAACTTGATACCTATCAACTGCAACATTTTGCTCGATTTAATTCAAAACTAAATGCAAGATATATAATGAAAATCTGAAAAAATCTACTATAAATTCACTAGAATCCACCCGGGACAATTAGCTTTGAATCGTCTCAAATGGAACTTGTTTGATAAAAATGAGTTGGACTAAACGGGCCTTTAAACGTTTGATCAGTCGGAATACTTTAATTCCCTTGAAAGCAAGGGAAGTTGAGAGATAGTGGATGGCCGAGCGGCTTAAATCGATGGAAGACATTTTTCAGGCCAAGCCACGAGGGCAGTTGGAGATTCGCTAATTTTCCCGGCATAGTGCCGTCGGTGGGAATAATGGCGTTCGCATTCATGTGCCATCACAATACATTCCTCATATACGGCTCGATCGAGAGCGTCACCCAGCAAAAGTGGGACGTCGTGACCCACTGGTCCCTCTTTACGTCATTCATCATCGCCGCTGCTTTTGGCGTCGCGGGATACGCAACCTTCACCGTCTTCGTTCAAGGGGACTTGATGGAAAACTATTGCTGGGACGACGATTTTATGAACTTCTCTCGAGTCTTGTTCAGTGGGACCATTTTATTGACGTTTCCAATAGAGTGCTTCGTAACCCGCGAAGTGAGTAAACTGGCCTCGAACACCAGACTGATCTTGTCTTTTATTTTTGTTTTGAGAGCATAGGATCTTAATATTGAGTTGATTATGATAAGCTGGTAAGATTATGGTTGAATTAGAAAATACCATTTTGGAGCTTTAGACTAATTTTTTTTTAAATTTTTTTTTAATTTTTTTTTTTTTTGACTAACCCCTTCATTAACCTTTCTTGACGAAAAGGTTCTGTGCTCAGTTCTTGTTTCACCGAGAAAAAAAGATTGTATAATCTCGAAATGGTAAAAAGATTTTACCATCTTATGTACAATCTTACCATCGTAGATTGTACAACAGTTGGTTTCACCGTGGTGCCACCTACAACTCAGGTGGGCCGTAACAGAATGGTGCAATCTAGATGGTACAATTTAGATTGTATCATCTATTCTTACCATTTCGAAATGGTGCAATTTTTTTTTCGGTGTTTGTCTTTTAATTTTATTTTGAGTTTAAGGAGTCTTACTGTTAAATTTATCATGACACTAATGTTTAATGATACTAATGTTTTAATTTTTCTTTACTAACCCTTTCATAAATCTCCCTCGATAAAAGGGTCACGGGTTTCAAATCGTTTTTGTTTTGTTTTTTATTTTCGTTCTGAGTGTGAAGAGTCTTTATTATGAATTGACTCTAAAAAGATGTCGAAGGTACTATCTTAGAGCTTCATACTGAATTAAAAAAATTTTGTTAACCCCTCTCACGTACTTAACATCGTTCTTTTAATATTATATTTTTGTTATAACAATGGTAATCAATAAATTAGCAGAAAAGGAAAGATATATTTGTCTCGATAGAAACATTGGTATTAATCCATTACTCTCAAATGGTTACTCAAGTCTGACAAATCGGAACGGATTAATAATGAAACGATACTTATATCCGTGGGATAAGGGTAATAAACAACACATGGTTATTCGAGGGGTTAACATGTTACAATACAAATAATTGGTTCGCAACTAACGTAGTAATTTATCTTTGTTCAGGTGATAATAACTGCTATTAGAGGAACGGATGAAGTTGAGGACCACGAAGCGTACATAGGTGGTTCCGATCGCAAGTACCTGATAATCACGATGGGAATAATAGCCCTGACTTATTTAATCTCGATGTCAACCGATTGCCTTGGCATCGTTTTGGAACTGAACGGCATACTGGCCGCAGTGCCTCTGGCTTACGTTCTTCCTGCACTTTGCTACCTCAAACTCGAGGAGGGCTCGCTGCTATCCTCGAAGAAGCTGCCTGCTTTGGGACTTCTCATTGCCGGAGTATTCGCGGCCGTTTCCGGCCTTATTCTCCTCATCAGTAGTGAACATTCTGCGGAATCCTGCGTGCATGGCAAGGTCATGTTTTATTGCAGCAACAACGCGACGGTGGTCAACGCGACGAGCTTGATGAAGCCCACGACACCGGCCTACCAATTCATCAACGCAAACGAATCCGTTCTCATGAACATGTAATTTTCGACTTTCAAGATTCTTCCATTCACAACTTTCGTGCCAAGAGAGATATAACTGAAAAAGTACACTAAGGAAGTAATGGTTCGTATTACTGTGGTTCCTAAAGTTTCGTGATTGAAACTTTCTGAAGACGAGAAAAAACGTTTGTATGTCTTCCCAATTATGAAGGCCTATTGAGATCCTGCGGGTGAGTGTGGGAACTTATTTGGGAATGCACTGAGAGAAATGTCCAGCTTCAATTGCTAGGGGTGCTTCATGCAAAAATAGCAGTGTCTCGAGCAATATTTGTTTGTTGTCAGAGGTAGCATTATTATACGCTCATGAAAAGATTTTTTTAAATTTTGGTTGAAACGAATATATTGAAGGGTTCGTAATTGTCTAACTGAATATTTGGTAGAATTGACCTAATGGGCTTACCAAATTATTATATGCCATGCGCAGACAGACAATGTGTCTCTGCGCAGGTAATTTGGTAACCGTGACTGAAGGAATTCAACCAAATGATTTGATTGAATCTACCAAATCTTCTTTTCCTTCAGGGTAGGCAGGAGAGATTGCTACTCTGAGAAAAAAGATTACACCATCTTAAGTTGGTAAGAAATAGATGGTACAATTTATTTAGATTGTATCATCTAGATTGTGCCATTTTGTTCGACCCACCTGAGTTGTAGGTGGCGTTATGGTGAAACAGAGTGTTGTAGAACCTAAGATGGTGAGGTTTTGCCATCTGTTTCTTGCCATCTCGAGATGGTACAATCTTTTTTTCTTATTGTATGATTGCTCAAAACGTTCCACGATATTTTGGCAAGAAGCAGTCCGAGCAATTAACGACTGATATTTGTCTTAGAGTTAAATTGAAATCTTAATAAAAAACTCAGACCATCCACCTAGAATTTTAGATAGCTCCGATATGACTTTAATTTAATTGTCACCATTGGAAAATTAACATAGACTGGACTAGTAGAAATCCTGGGTTCTCATACTTAAGATCCTAACTAGCATCTGAGATGAGTAAATTTTGTATCATCTTTAATTTTATTCTTGTTTTAAGAATAACCACCTAATAAATTTTTAGAATCCTTTGTATGAATTTGAAGCTACATAAAAACGCAGTTGGGATATAAACTAGTTATCAAAACTATTTAGAAACCTACATCCGTGTGATTTTGATTGAAAAAAATTGGACAACTCATGCGAATTACAACGTGCGTATGCGGAAATCGAAATTATTACTGAATGATGTTCTGCATATCAACGGTTAACGTTCGGCTGTCAATTGTTTCAAAACTACGCTTGTCGCAAGTGAATTGTGTTTTCTCATCGATCGCAAATGTTCTAGACATCATTCAATTATGCGCAGGCGTTAATGAGTGATGCAAAATTGTTTCTCATTGATGACATGCGTAGATTTGAAGCAGTTGACAATCGAATTAACCAGTGATACGTAGAATATCACTTGGTAAGAAATTATATTTTTCCTGTTTACTGTTGAAAATATCATGAAAACAAAACTGAGTTCTATTAAATCAAAAAATACTTGAAATTTAGTACCTTTTTGTGGAAACTCGTACATGGTCTCATTTTTTCTGTTTTTTTTTTTTTTAACTTATAATAATAAGTTAAAAAAAATATCCGTTCAAATATGAACGGATATTTTGCAAAGTTAAAATTTATATAATTGTCATAGTTATATAAATAAACTTGGGTGCAATTTCTAAACAGAATTTTAGATTCCGTTTGTTCATAGAGACAGCTATCTCAGTTAAAGAAGTATAATCTAGGATTATACGTGGGAATTGGATTGAAGAACTTACACAAGAACATAGTTAGAATTCTTAAGTAAGAACCCACAGGATCTTATATAAATTGAGTTCAAACTGGTCTTTTCTTCACAAACAATTTTTTCGTAAATTTTTTTATTCGCAAACTATTTATATAAAAACTTTAGGTACTGTGGCGTTGCTGCTATTACGACCACTTAAATGCGCACATTATATACACTCTTAAAAATATCCTTTTGGTCAAAAATTTTTCATTTTGATTAAAAAGAATTTCCATTTTAATATTATCTAAAAAGGAGTCTTTTTCATTTAAAAGGATCCTTTTCTTCGAAATTACACACGGAGTTATATAGTCAAAAACATTAATATTTTGAAAAAAAATATATTCTTTTTTTTTCTAAATCAATGCTTTTGGTTCAAAAAAGACACAAAATTAATCTTCCCATATAATTACAAGAAACTATTTCACAAATCTTTTCTTATTTTTTTTTACCTTCGACGAAGTAAAGTTCTTAATTTTTTATTTTCGAAAAACGTTAATGCATGCAAATTGATGCAACATTTACTCCGATAAGATAAAAAATGAAGAAAGGAGAAAAAACAATTGCAGAAACATAGTTAAAAAAATCAGTAGTCGTAGGCGAACCGAAGCTTCATAACAATTTTAAATGAAATTACGTCGCATAAAAGGAAAATCCGTTTCAACGTACACGCGTCAGTCACAGTGAAATATTTGTATATTAGTTCAAAAGTTTGAAATTTAGTTTCGCAACGACATTGTATTTTGATAACGAGCATGAGTTTGATTAAAAGAAATAACTTTTAATACGAAAGTAATCCTGTAAAAATTTGCAAATTATACTTCAAGCGAAGCATTTTAATATCAATGTATAAATTTCTCTAATTATAACAATTTCAATAACGTATTGCAATTACTTTTTACGGATATCATTCTATTTTTGAAATAATACTACACAAAGTTGGCAAACAAAATTTGTCCTTCGTTTCATTGAAAAAGTGTGTATAAATAATTAGAAAAATGTTATTCTTGTCCATAAAATTTTCGACATTTGATAGCATTGAAAAATGACATGCAGTGTGTATCTCTTATCAAGTTCTCACACATTTGAAAATATTTCATTAAAACGACCAGAACCCAACTGTCACAGGTAGAAAATCTTGTCAATATTTGACCAAGAGTATCTATATTTAGAAAAACGTGACTCGGCTGTCACAAGAGGATTCGTTTTCTGACAGTCCGATAACACTTTACGGCATGAATTAAGCTAATAATAAACGATGGAAATTTATTTCTAAGAGTGTATATTGTTAAAAGACAACTATTATCAAAACTTATCATATTGACTATGAATGGATTCAGATTATAGAGAATTAAAAATTTAATGTGGAAAACTCTTAATATTATTCTTTTAACAAAGACTAGAATCTGTAGAAAAAAGCGTACAATTTTTATTAGCTTTTTTTATACACTTGGAACAAACATTTTTCCTTTTCCATTATTAAAAATCAGTGTAGCAAAGTTGCACAGTAATTCTGCTATGTGACATTTTAATAGGTTACTTTAGAATAAACGGGAAACAAATTTTGTCTTCATTAAAAAGTCTAGTAACAAGCTGCTAGTTTTTTGTCCCGTTCTGAGAGACCAAATTTATAAAAATTACGCTATACATCGTAAAATAATAAATATTGATAAATGTACGAGTTCGATGTCTCAGTATTTAATTGATTCATCGGTACCGAGAAAACCAAGTTGTATACAATAGTGTTTAATTTGTTGATCCAACAATATAATTATGTAAACGAGGCTACTAAAATATTGTCATTTTTGCATGTTGTAAGAAATATGCATATTATATTGTAATTTATAACCTTATGACTCTAAATGATTTGCCGTAGGAAGTTCAGTCCACCTGAGTTGTAGATGGCACTTGTAGCTGGCTCACTTGGGTTGTAGGTGGCGCTTTATAAAATACCAATCGCATTAATCTCGAAGCATATAATAAATGATAATAATATACATAATATACATTTTGGTTTTCTCGGTTTAACCAAATATGCGAGATCGCATTCTTTATGTTAATTGAACACTCTATCCAATGTTGAATCAGCTGATAAAAAATATATTTAAATGTGACTCCAGTAAAGGTTTCGCTGGTATTGCTTGGGACAGATCAAGATTGTCAAGTCAGCAAACTTATTTTTTGCGTACCTTGATGTACATATTTGATAAACGTTTTTAACAATTCGATTTAGAATCTATGAAACTGACTTACTTTTGAATCTGCAAAATAAAATTATTGTAATGAAAGTATTTATAATCTGCACAAATGCAATTAACAGCTTTTTAATTTCTCTCAAAGGACTGTCGTGTTAAAATTAATTGTACATTACTGCTCTCAGAGTATATATTTTAATGTATATAGTATAAATAAGTGAAATTAAACGATATTGTTGTTTAAAAACAATTTCAAAAGTGGTATTCCAGAGGGTAATATTGATGTCTTATAATGTTCCTAAAGACAATCGATGATGTAAAATGACATTGCCTAGAAACAACAGGTCACTGATTTTTGCGCCTAAATATTAAGGTTTTTGAATGAGTGATAAAATAATTTGAATGTTAATGTTACAATATATATATCTATAGAGGTTTAATCTGAATTAAATTTTTGGAAAATTAATTTTTTAATTTGTACATACATTATTAAATTTAGTAAATGCAAACCATATGTTATGAATAAAATAAATTTACGTCCTATGAAACGAAAATTTACTGAAATTGATTTAAAATTTCAATACCCGTGGTTTTACACAATTAAAATCCATTTGAAATGATTGCAAAATTAAAAGCTTGACAAAAAATGTTATTAACAACAACAATATGTTTATCCCTGGAAAAACGAATTGGATATTTTAATTATAACTTCAATACTTTATTATTTTATTGATTCGGTTAATTAAATGAAAATGTCGATAAAGTAGGTGCCACGTAGTTTTTGTTCTGTCGTGAATAAGAGCAATAAAAATATACTCCGAGGAATTGGACGACGGCCCGCTGCATTTTATTTAATCTTTTTTTATCTCACATTTCCGTTTGTTTACTATTCTTATCTAAGTAAATCTGGCCAGTTGAGTAAATCATTCTTTTTCCGATGACCGGAAAATAATTCTGATGAAAATAGTAAATAATTGTTGAATTATTTGACATTTTTCTCTATAATCAATGAGAAATTAAAACTTGATTTTTAACGTCATTTTTTAAGTAACTGTAAAGTCGTCAACAATAAGAAACTCTAAATATTTTTATATATTTTTTTTTTTCAATTGAATATAAGGAAATATTATATTTTGACCACAAAATAACAAAAGAATACTATTTTACCAAAGAAAATGTCCTCTATTTGAAATATATTTATTGTATATTTGCAAATGTAACAAAATAATATGTAAGAGAGCAAAGTTGATTTAAATTTTATGAATGTGTGATACTGTGTGTAAATATAGATGAGAATAGTACATTACTACCTCGGGCACCAATGCGCCCGAGGTCGGTACGATACTGTTCACAATGCGAGAGCGGGACGAAAGTGCAGCTTTTCAACTCGGATATGAATAGTTCCACTTTTGTCCGCTTCCTAATCGTGAAAATTCATTGTCTGTGATTTTATTTTTCGACGATTATTTATTTTTGAAAAAAACAACATAAACACAAATGCTAACAATTATTATTACATAAAGCTGGCATATATTATATTTATATGAAAATACAATATATTGACTGTACTATTATGGTACACACACAAATTCATTTGTCGTTTTCAATCCTGAAGTCCTATGATATTTCGTCGATTTTACTTTGAATTCAACCTTTAAGTTTTATTTCCGAATACATTCAAATCCGGCAACACTGTATCCGTATTACGTCAAGCCAGGCAGTGTTGTCGAATTTCACTCGCGGTTAAATATGAATTGTAAACATTCAGGGCAATTTAGAAATGAATGTATTATAATAAAGTACACAAATTCTTGATTTTAGACAACTTTTTTTCAGCGTTGTAAAATTGGCTAGATAGAATTACATGTTAAATGATACATTAAACACAAATGTTTTATTCTAAAAACAAATTGATTCCAAATGTTTGCAATGTTAATTATTACAAGACATGTTCGAGCATTTTATTCCCAAACGCATTCAAAGTAATTGATTTCATAGTAAGACTCACTCTTTAAGAGGATGTCATATTGACAAATATCGGAAGATTCCTACATTACCGATATTTGAGCGTTTTTCGTTGTTTAATATAATAATTTGAGAATAAAAACGAAGAGGACAGATCAATTCTCTCGTAAATTTTCTTTAATTTGATATGAAATAATTTCTTTTTCAAACAATATTTTGTAGGAATAACTTCACGTAGTTTTCGATATGGTTGAACTAATCTAAAAAGTATAGGTAAAATCTACGGGAAGGTTTCCTTGGAAAATATTATCTACAAAATTTATTCTTTTGCGTATAATTAGAGGAAATTCAACAAAGAATCGACCTGTTGTCGTTGTTTTTTCTATTTATTTGGGCGCCAAATTTAAAATTCAAATACAAAGTTTAAATTCAACGTTTAATTAGGCTACAATTATGCAGATGGCGTAAAAATTTTGACAAAGAGTGTATGACCTTTGAACAAGAGGATTGGAGAACGTCGACTGATTGTTTTACTAATGTAGAAGTATGTAATAATATTAATAATTTATTCTAACAAAATATTGTTTAAATGACACTGCGATAATCAAAATGTTTGATCACAATGCAAGGAGACATATTTATGCATTTAGGCTTGATTGCAGTTTCGTATCTTTTAATACTGTTTATAATTGTAAATTATTATATTATATTTTTCAAGCGAAATATCATTTGAATGTAAGCCCTTTATTTTTTTTGCGTTGACAGTTAAATAAAGTTTGTATTAAAATAATATCACACGTGTTAATACAATTCTGTATAATACCTATTGTATTAAATTTCATCTATTCAATATTGAGATCAAAGTATAGTATAATAAATTAATTTAATTTCCGTTAATTTTTCAGTAGACATTTTAAATTATAACATTATTTCATATTTTTGAAAAATCTATGTCATAAATATTGATACTTTGTTTAATAATTAAAAACTTGATTCGGCGTAAATAGTTTTTGATAGCCAATCGAAAATGAAATTCAGGGTCATTCATTTTCACTGAGAACGGCGTTACGAAGTGCATTTTTTTATACCTTGCTACAGTACTTTCACTGCTTTCACTATAGACCGAGCGTGAGTATGTAATTTTCTAATATGAGATAAAATTGATTTCAAATTAAGTTTAAGGTATTTGAAAATGAAAGTACTTTCAAGGAACGAAGTACAGCAATTTAATTGACTTTTCAAAATCGGGCTAGTTATTAAAATTTTGAGATCGAAGAAATATGTGGATCGCACAAGTTTTAGATATGCCATCGTTGGATTTGTCGTCTTTTTTCTGCACGTGACGAATGGCGTTCGTCTCTACTTTTTCTGAAATTCAATATGAGGGCGAAGTGGTGTTTACAAAAGCGTGCTAAAGTGCACCGGAATAGTACCGACGAAGGGCTCGCTGAAATATTACCTCGAGTCTGTTTCACGAGTTTTCGTAATTTTAAAATGCTTAAAATTTTTCATTCTATTGAGAAAGAATAGTGTAGAAAGAGACAAAGGAAAATCAGCGTAGCAGATGATTTTGGTGACTTCCTAAAATGACCCAATGATGCCAGTGGTAACCAAATTTAAGTTTGTATTATACATACGCAATGTAAACTTAAACAACTTTCATAATTAATTTTGTGGTCTAAAACTAAAAAAAGAATTGGTTCAGTAAATTTAATTGTGTATCTCAGTAACAGTTGAGTGTTTCAGTGTCAGTTTTAAAAAGCTGGTTGATCGAACCGAAAAATTCAGTAAGATACGCTGAAAAGTTCAGTTGATTTTACTGAAAATCTCAGCTGTGAACATTTTAACTGAAAATTTCTGGAAAGTCTTTTAACCGAGATATTCAGTTAATATAACAAAATTTTTGTGAGTACAGTACTGAATTTTATTGATTTAATTATAGTCTATTATTGCCGAGGGCGCCACTGCGCCTGAGGCATGTACGCTATTTTACGGACCGAGGGAGCGGACGGTAAAATGGAACTTACAGCCCAAGGGGCGGTTAGTTCCAATTTTGTCTACTCTCAAGGTGCGTAAAATTATTTATTTAGTTTTGAAAATTCATATTTGTCAAAATCACTTCGAATGACACGAATAAAAAAAAGTCTAACTTAAAGTAAAAATGTAACGAGCCTTTATAACTTTTTTTGAAGAATAAGTAAATTTTTCATTTGTCTGAAAAATATTTCAACCTACCTTCCTCGGAACGGACTACTGAAGTGAAAAAAAAAGATTCTTTCACGCGGTCACAAGAGGAAAGAGGTCAATATGTTTTGATGACAACAACCGTCCCGCTAACAAAACAGTTGTTACAGTTTAGAATGATGCTTGCGAAGCCAAATACTCTAACATTGTCGTTCGTCGACTGCTTTTTTTCGAAGCGAAACTTTGTTTGTTTTATTTGAATATTATAAATGCACAATTAAATGGCTTGCGTTTCTACAACGTAAGTGTAATTGTATATCATTAGCTGAACATTTGCTGCTTATCATGGTTGTAATAGCGCAAGTGTGTAAAGAACGAACATAATTCCATTAACATCGAAAGTTGATGTGCAGTTATAGAATCAAGAGTCTTCGTTTATTCAAACACAAACGAGATAATCGTTTAAGAAAGTATTAATTATGAACGAGCAGGATGCAAAATAAAATGAGGAACAACTTTTTTTTTTTGTAGGATAATCTGCTTTTAAATCATCCATTAATAATTTAAATCCAAAAAAAAAAAAAAAATAAAAAAATAAAAAAGTAAATTAAATCATTCATTAAAAATACCATCTATTTACTACGCATATCGTAATTCCTGATACCATCTGCAAGCTCGCTTGAAAAGTACATCATCAAATCAATATATCATAAAGCGAAAATCGCAAATTTCGCAACGTATATCGCATTTCTCGCGAGAATATTTGAAAAATCATCTTCTAATCGTACACCGAGAAAGCGATATCGTGGAATATGGATCGTGAAATTTCCAGTATGCTTATTGGTCGAAATTAAGCAATCTAGCAATGTCCGAAGTTACGATGATATCCTAAACAGTTTATTATATGAAATTGTACACATTACAATATGGGTTGTAGTGGTTACGATATGGTTTTCTCAATGTGTTAATTCATCAAAAATCTCTGTTTGAATGTACATCTTGTATCACTATTATCATAAATATAATAAACATTATAATTAGCATAAACATCATGAACATCGAAAACATCACAATTTTTATGATTGGATCGCGAAAACGATGTTGTACAATATGGATTGTAAAATTTTCAGGACACTTATTCGTCGAAATAAAGCAATCTAGCAATGTCATTGGCTGAAGTTACGATATGATATCGTAAACAGTTGACTGTATGAAATTCTGCACGTTATAATATGTACCGTGGCAGTAGCAATATCAAATTTTCAGTGTGTTAATTCATCAAAAATTTCTGTTAAAATGTGCATCCTAAATCACGATTATCATAAACATCATAAACATTGTAATTAGCATAAACATTATGAACATCGAAAACATCAAAACTTTATTAATTGAACAGAGAAAACGATGTTGTACAATATGGATTGTAAAATTTTCAGGACACTTATTTGTCGAAATAAAGCAATCCAGCAATGTCACTTGCTGAAATTAGTTGCGATATGATATCGTAAATAGTTTACTATATAAAATTGTACACATTACAATATATGTTGTGGTGTTTACAGTATGGTTTTTTCAGTGAACTGTAAATAGAGTTAATTTTTAATTTTAAAATCGTTTATAGAATATTATTAGGCAATATATGTTACGATATAAACATGTTGCATGTACAATATGGATCGTAAAGTTTCCAGCATCCTTATTAGTCAAAATGAAGCAACCTAGCAATGTCATTAACTAAAATTAGTTACGATATGATATCGCAAGCAGTTTACTATACGAAATTATGCAAGTTGCAATATATATCGTAACAGTTACAACACGGTGTTCTCAGCGCATAAACTCGCTCCAAAATCTTGTAATGCGAAAGAAAGTGGCACGTTAGAAGTTTGCGCATAACACTCGTCGAGAGTCGTCGAAGCGGAACTGGTCTCGAGATTCGGCGGCCGAGATCGACGGATCCGACGGGCTGGCGGGGCTCGGCGTGACGCACGGCGAATTTCGCTATCGACTTGGCCACGTTTTCGGGGGCAAAAACGGCGGCGGTCGGTCGGTCGGAGCGTAGCTGCGACGGCGCGGCGCGTCAGGAAGGGACGCGTTGCGGCTGAAGGCTCGGCTCGCGCGGCCCGAGCAGCCAGTTGACGTATCGCGCGCGCGTGCAGCCGGCGCGATCCGTCCCCGGCGCAGACCAGGGCTCGCCCGGTCCACGCTGCTGAGTTCCCGCTCGCTTGCCACGGGTGCTGCCCAGCCGCGGCCCGGCCCCCGGCCACGATGACGCCCACCCCCAGCCTGCCCGTGCCATTCGCCGACGCCCTCCGCGCCCCCGCCCCCGCCCCCCCGCCCCCCCCGCCCCCTCCGCTCGGTAATCCCCCGCGGCTCGTCGACCCCAGAGCGCCACGGGCCCCGGG
>JABFOV010001702.1:0-23540 GCA_022817685.1 Aradophagus sp. ZL-2020
TTTTACAACTCAGTGATAATGCATGACTGTGTCACTTTCATTACGAAAGTATTGTAAAGTATACAATTCTTTTCGTTTTAATTATTTTTTCATTTTCCTTCTATAAATAATAACTTTCGATTAATGAATTTTTAATTTTAAGTTGAAAAGTAAGCAACAATTAATAATGAAGCGATTATTAAAAAATTCAATTCTTCAATTGCAGTATTAAAAATGCAGTTCAAGCAAACATAATCTAATATTGTAATTATGCTGGATACAAATTCATCAATGTTACACTTTTTCCTTGAATCAATCAGTCGCCCACGTCTACTTAAAAACCAGCTGACAAAATAGTTGATAAACTTCAGGTAAACATATTTTGTGCAAATTCAGAGGTATTACGGATGTTTATTACAATGACAATCCATTCAACGTTTACAATTTTTAAATTATTATGTTAACAGTACTTTTCGTTAACGTGAAGAATGATTTTGGTTTTAAGATAATGTTTTTTAGTCAAAATATTTAACGGACAAGTGTTCGATATGAGAATAAATATCTATAAAACTGTTGAATTTTTTTCTATAATATCACAAAAAAAGGAAAATTATTAAATTTTCATTCCAGAACGTCTCATACTAACATGACACAATATAATAATTACACCATCAAATCATGAAACAATTACAAATAATCAGTATCAAACTAATTAATAATTAACAATTACTAATTAATAACTGCTAATTATTAATTAGCCCAACGTATACAATATTAACACATCTGTTTTTATTTTTATTTCAGATGCGGTTTCGAAAAATTGCACACTCGTTTAACCGACGTTTGAGATTAATTCTAAATTGATATAGAGAAGTTGAATAAAAGAAAAAAAGGGGATAAAAACTTTCTAAGCGAGTATCGCTGGATTTACGGGCGGCTCGTAAATGTCAATGTCGGACAACAAAAGTGACAAGAAATGTTTGGCCATTCCTCTGCTCTTGGCATTAGTCGCCGCCGGTTGATCCCGTGTTTGCGTGCTTGGCGTCGCGCATCATTGCCATTCGCGCGCGGCCGACGAAGCGCGCCGCGCAGAAATAGCGCGTCGCCGAGACCTTTTATTTCAGGCTCTTACCTGGCGTGCATGTCGTTTGTATGAACGATTCTCATGGAGAGGCCGTCTTCGAACGCGTGCTCCACCGGCGCGCCCAGCACCATGCATGATCCTAAACACAACACCAGCAATCCCACGACTGACTTCATTTTCAATCGTCTTTTGGTCGAGTTAAAGTGAAAGAGTTAGAAATCAAGGAATCAAAAAGAAAATTGTAAATTTTGGCATAAAAAAATGTTATAATATTGATATCAAAACGAAAAAATGTCTTTCATTTGAAAACAATTGTTGAAAGAAAGAATTAATAATTTAAATTTTCATTGGTAGATTAAAAGCGACGTGTAAACGAGGTTCAAATAAGGAAATCCCGAGACGAAGAAACGGATCGGTATGTTCGACGCGGGGCACTCGGTGGCCGGAGCGCTTCGTCGTGGAAGCGCGCGCGTGCTTTTACTCGACTCGACTGAACATCTTCAGCCGTATTTATGATTTAACCGCTGAGTCAAAACGCAACGCGTGAAAAGAGGTAGGGTGATTTCAATAAGAGCTGCTTGGGGCCAAGCGCCGTTCTTCACACCTGTAGGAGCATTACCTGATAAGAGCAAAATCGCTGATAGAGAAAAGTTAAATTGCCAAGATTAATGTTTTGATATTTTGTCAGTAAATTCGAGGAACTGTACGATGATAGAATAGATTAGAACAAGAGTATACAATTATTTGAGATATCTGAAGTGCAATTCCGATTTAAAGCAAAATAGGATTGGTAACAAATTGAATTCAATATCTTTCTGCTTTGAAACTTTTTGAATGTACTTGTGTACAAGTACGGTATAAAAAGTAACAAATCGATGATTATATATAATTTACACTTTATTTGATCGTTTTTCAGTCACTAGGATTTAAAATAATGATTTTGATCAGTTATAATTTCAAAGTTTGAAGTGAACAATTCTTTTGACTCCATTGATTTAATCAGATTTTCAGCTATATTGGAGAAAGAAAAATTAAATTTTAATAGTTTCTTAATTTGACATACTGAACTCTGACATAAAACACACACTCACACACTAAATTATGAATTTTATGCTAAATTAAAGTAGAATTTCATTTTCTAATTTTTTTTTTCATTTTCATTCATTATCTCTATATCAAAGAAGAGAAATATTCACGAAACATATATAATACATGTATTAACTTTTATCACACATCTAACAAAATCGTCCATGCTGCGTAGGTCAGTTTCTTATAATTATTGTTACAATTTTTTTAATTTTATCATGTTATTTACAAATATAAATTAATTGAGTTTAACTCTATTGAATTTCGTTCAAAATTCAAATCGTGATTTGTTTTTAATGAGAATAAATAATTTATTCAGTTATCAAAACATTATCGCAAAATAATCAGAAACAAGACAAATCTATACAAATAATTCTATTGTATGATTTTTTTTTAACAAAAAATTATTTAATTATATTCAATGAAACGTTCCGTTTCAGTAATTAAATGCATCTAAAATAATAGGCAAAATAAAATTTAAAAAACATTTAATGTAAAATTTATCTTAATAGCGATATACTCTTTTAGTTAAAGAATATTTATAGTTTTTACAAAATGAAAGTGTCAAATCATAAAATTTAACGAAACCTACAGTTAATGGAAAGAAACTTAGTAGTAAAATTTTCTAGTCATAGAAATAAAATGTATTTTGCAATTATTTATTTTTTAACAATATTTAAGTTTAAAAAAATCTATTTTTTCAGAAAATTATTATCAATCGTTATTTGTCAAAGACAATGTTTGATTTCTAATTATAACTATGCATTCCAATATTTCGAAAGAAAGGCTTTGAAAAAATAAAATCAGAAAAAAAAAGTTTATTTGAATTTGAATTTGAAAACCTTCGTTCAATATAAATTGTATCTGTATTTTCAATCGTATCAAGGACAAAAAGAAAAGTCAAATTCAAAAATACTATTAGACATGAAGTAATTTGAACGTTGATTATAAAATATTAGAAGAGCTGTTACTGTCAGAAGACAAAGAGATGATAAAATTGAAATATAAAATTAGAATTGCTAAGGCAATTTGATTTTGCAGATCATGCTTTGTAAACTATATTTTTTTCTTTTTTCGATCCTCTCTGTCATATATGCAATGTTTATCATTTATGCAATATGATCTAAACACCATTATTTATTTCTTACTTCTCAAAATAAAAATTAATTTGAAATTAAAATACAAGATTGTATTTGAATGTTTTTTAATTGTTTGATTGTACACATCTATTTATAAAATATTTATAAGATAAATAATTTATTAAAGATCGTTAAAAAGCGAAACAATTTTTTTCCATATGCTTATCATTAAATTAGGTAATAAATGCATCCAAACTAATAATAAACGTTTCTTTAGCGAAACGAATTACTTCAATTTGTACCAAATAAAACTGTTATTCATACGACGTTCCACTTCAAATTAGTCGTTCTATTAATCGACTAATTTTGAGCTCCGAAAAACGAGCTTCACAAATAATGACACATGGCAATTATTTATCAGACCCTGATTATGTGAATCGAAATAGTCGAACTTGCCAAAATGATTTTAACAATTTTAAGTCGAAATTGCTATTTCAGTACAAGGCTTTGTTGGAAATTGAAATGAAATAAAATAATGCGAAGTTCAAGCTATAAAAGATCTTTTTCTGTAATTATCGAAGCGATTATATAATTCAGTATAAAAAGTGACATTTATTTACAATTGTATACTTCTAAATTAACATACATCAAGAGAAAAGATTTTTCTTTTACAATTTTTTTATATACTTTTTTAATTCACTTTAGCAAGTATTGTAAAACTTCATAGAAGATGCATCTTTAATGTACATTTAATTGCTTTATTAAAAAATATCAGACGTTAAGATCGTATGATAATATTAAAAAGTAATTATTATAAACATTTTAATGATTTTGAATCAGATCTTTTTTTTTATAATTTTCAATTTAATTTTGGAAGCAATAAGTACATACGTGATTAAATGATAAGATTAAATTGAATAATTAATTTATCTTGTATAACAGTTTTAATTCTAATTTATTCTAAACGAAAATGTAATTAAAAACAATTTACATATAACAGAGTTTTTAATAGCGTATTAACAAGTTTCTATAACTTGCAATATATTTTTAATAAGGAAGTCTTCTATAATAATATAAATTGCTTATTATATTATACAAAAATAGAAAAAATTAATTAAAAATTGTAGTATTTTTTTCCAGTTAAATTAAAGACATGAATTTTCCTCTTTTTGTGTCATAAGATAGCAATCCATTAAATTATTGCAATGATTAATAAAGGTGAAATAATAATAAGCATGCTAGAGATGCAGTGAAACTGATTCAAACATAATTATTACACGAAACACGTAATAAACTAAAAATAAAAATAAGGAATTCGTCATTATCAAGCAAATAAAATGCAGAATCGGTAGTATTTTAATAATTTGTAAATTGCTGAAATTTACACTTATCGAAAAATTTTTGTGTATTGAATCATGTTGAATGATAATTTTTTGTGAGATTCTACTAAAAAGCAGTTACCATTAAATAGTCGTTTAAGACACTTTGAAATTGAACAAAGTGAAACGATGAAGTGATGTTGAGTATGATAAATGAACAACATTTGGAATTATGACAAGAATATGAGGAAATTTCATACTTTAAGACAGTGTGATTGATTATTTACATATTTGCATGCCTGTCAAGTTAAATATTAATTTATTAGATATCTGCTAAATACTTTTCTTTTCAATATTTTGGTATTAGTAATAATAATAATAATAAAATTTTATTAACACTAAAGTATTGAAAGGAAAATGTTTGTAAGAGTGTCCATGGACATTCATACACGAATATCGAAAAGATGTTTTAAACATCTAACTTACTAACGACGTCCCATCTTTTCTCTACATCTTTTCTGCAATGAGCAATTTTTAACATTAAATATAAAGGAATAATATATTGTTACATAACACTGTTATTGAGAATATTTTCTATTTAAATTATAAACCTCTTCCAACAAAATAAGTTTTTGCTTGCAAATGAGAACCAGTGAATATCATTCACTTGTTTCGAATACCATTCACTTGCGGCAATAGAATATTATTCTATCGTCGCAATTCAGATATAGAACATCTCCTCTGCCAAGTTCTCGGTCATGCACTAATATCTTGGCTTGTGTATTTATTTGTTTGGTACACAATCTTTCTTTTTAATAACTTTTACTTTAAAGAAACACATTATTTTTCATTATAAAAATATTTTATTTTCTTTCATACTTGGTATATATTTACAAAAACTGGCTTTGCATTGCATAGATAAAATCAAATAAAATGAAAGTTTCATTGTATGTCATATTACAATATTGTTTTATTAACATTTTATTTTCTTTCATATTTGGTATGTATTTACAAATACTAACTTAAGATTGTAAAAGTAGAATCAGTGAAATGAAAATTTCATTTAATATCATATTACACTAATTACAAAATTTTGTTATAATTAATACTAAATTTGCTGCACGTTATGAAATATAAATAATAAAGTAGCAAACACATGATCAAAGGACATATTTCTCCATTAATTCTTGCTTTCTACGTTCCAGTAAAGCCTTTTGAATGTCTTGCTGACTTGGGATTGGTTGCTGCGCTGTTTTCTCAACGTCTTCTTCTTCAGATTCCACTTCAGTTTGCCTGTTTTTCCCAGACGACCATTCTTGCACAGCCTTCCTGCGGGCCTCTTCTTCTGCTTTCTGCTCAATAGGAATCAAAATACCATCGTCATCGTCCCGATATCCATAATAATCTGCATCAATGTCCTTCATCAATTCTGCTCTGGTTTTTCTTGGAGGTGGAGGTGGCTCTTGTTCAAAAAGGTCTCTTACTCCAGGTAATTCTTTAGCTGCTCCAAAATATTTATAACCACGATTTCCAGGTACCTAAATTATGGAAGAAATATCAGAATGCCAGTAACTTTAAAAAACATCATTTCAATTTACTATCTCAAGTAATATTTTTTGTTATACCATAAATTTGATTTTTTGTTTACATTTTTTATAGAGGTAACATATAGCAATATTAGTTTGAAATTACATATGAAAATATACGTTACTTCTTTTCCTTCATGGTCCAGCATCTTGGGACCAACTCTAGAATAATCTGGACCCCCAAGTTCCTTGATCTGTGTCTCCCAGTGACGTTTTTCTCGCAACAACTTATTGATTTCATCATTTAAATCCCGTATACGGAATTCGCCTAAGCCAGCATTTTGAATCTGAGCAACTTTTTTAGCTATTTCTCTTATAATCTGCATTCTCCATTTCTCTGCTTTTCGAAGATCTCGACATTCAGATGCCAAGTATGGTCTCCTTTCTTGCTCCTTTTTCAGTCCTTCATTGCTTTGTGCCGCTCGCCATCGAGCAAGTGTGGTCCTATTCAGAATTTATGATAATCAGTATCATTTATAATCATTAATCAATTTTATGATTACTCAAAATTTATTAATGCTGAATAATTACTTAATATATGTTATAAATATTTACTAGCAGTTCTTTTTAGACTAAAAAATTTCTAATATTCGCAGTTACATGTAAAAGAAAAAGTACTTACATAGCTTTTTCTGCGTTTCTCGCCTGAAACACAAAGATGTTATGATAAATAATACAATTAATATAAAAGTTTTAATGTCTTAAACAACAAAACTTTTTCTTAATAACATAAACAAATAATTGTAACTTACCATTTTATCTGGTTATTTATCGCCTATTTATTATATACCACAGAATCAATTAATATCGGAAACTATGATTATAAATTATATCTCTGCCTGAATTATTGTTGTGAACCTGTGTTAGGTTAGAATTAAGAGAACATAATATTGCTGCTACCATTTGACTATCCTACCTATAAATCTTATTTATCTAACAAAACTATCAGTATTTAATATTGTTTTTCCGTCAAATCAAATTAATTATTAAAGAACTTTTACTAAATTACAAACTGGAACATTCTTTCAGTCTATCTAACATTTACGCATGTGTCTCATTTTTGTAATTTAAAAAATACAAAATCGTATATTGTGTTCCCTAAGTTTCACCAGTCGATAACCACTATACAACAATGCATCTTTTTTTCTCTTTCACAACAAATTATATGTCTGTCCTTCAAACGAATGATCCCCGACATGAAGTTTACCGCATTACGGAACTGTAGGTCGCTTTTCTCCTCCAGTTAGTTATACCGCTTAAAAGTTGGTAGTGACGTTGCTGTCAAATGTGATTGCCCGAGCAAAAGCGGGGGTGGTAGTTTTGTCAATCTTGTCAGCCGTCGATTGCCACCTGCATTAAACAATATAATCTGTGACCAAATGTGATACCGTTGCTCGACACCAAAGAAAGCATTTTCAATTCAACGCAAGCTCGTGGCAGCTTCGTTGCTTACGCCATGGAGCTAATAACCCTACCCAAGGTTTGACAAGCTGCTACTTCAATCTTTTTTCCCCTCTTTTTCATCATACGTTCTTGTTTTCTTTTTTCAAATACAATCTTGATGTTCATTGACATGTCAATTGATATTGACAATCAATTTCGCTGTCAAAGTTGATTGAACTCTGCACAAATTGTAAACTTTATAATTTAACTCGTTCCATCGATTCGCTACAACGCCGTCAACTCGTCGATACTTTGTAAATGGGACAGATTGTGTTTTGAATATCTTTTAAGAATATTTATGTCACGCATTAAGATTAAAAGCGAATTGTTTGAAATTGTCAGCGGCTTATAAACGGCTTTCCAATTAAACCTTTTTTCTTGTTTGAACTGAATGAAATAAATGTCGATAATTATCTTATTTTTATTATTACAACAGTAAGATATAATTTATATGTCGATGGATACAAACAAAGATGTTTCATGTTAAAATTATTAAAAAATATATTTACATTATAGAATGTAAGAAGAAAAACAATTGTAAATTTATTTTATTCAATATTGATTGTGTATATAATTTATGGTATTTAAAATGTAACATAATTACATTATATTGATTCTCTATTTTGTTTACAGGTAGAAAATGTACGAATGTTAGACAAGTACAATAACAGTCATACAATAGGAACTCTTTATCCGACAGCGACACATCTTCTTTTTGTAGATTCCGAGTCCAAGAAGGAAATATGGGTAAAAATTCGAATTTTGAAGTTTATTTACTCTTTTAAGTTATAGAAGAAAGTGAAATTTTATTTATAATTACAATGATTTGATTAATATTAAATTTAAAATGTATCTCGTTTAATTAAAAAAGGTAATTTGAAATTTCTTGCTAACTTTATTAATTATATTATTTAATTAAATAAATAAAATTCATTAAATTGCAAGGTTTAATGAACTTCAGATAATGGTTTCAATATTTTACAGATTCTCAACACCCATATTGCCAGTATGGAAAAATTGCCACTATCGACAACTGGATCTCCTTTACATATCAAATGCAAAAACTTTCACACAGTAACGTTTGTTATACCAAAAGAAAGAGATTGTCATGAAATATATCTTACATTATTAAGATTATCATCTCCAGGTACGTTGAGTAAAAGTAATTTACAATGATTAAACTAAATCATACAATTATTAATTTAACTTTTTTTTAGCAAAATTAGAGGACCTTTATTGTTTTAATTATCAACCTAATAAAGATGAATTACCTCGTAATTTTGGCTGGGATGCTTTTAACATACAAAAAGAATTTGAACGACAGGGAGTACCTAATAAGGAATGGGCTCTGACGCACTTGAATAATAATTATGAGGTATTGTGATTGTGAAAATTGATATCCGTTTAGTTTTTTATAACATATTTTAATGATAATTTTATTATTAATGCATTTTTATTCCAGCTCTGTGAAACTTATCCAAAATATTTATATGTACCTGCTACTTGTACAAATAGTGTTTTAATTGGAAGCGCAAAATTCCGAAGTAAAGGCAGATTACCTGTTTTAACGTACCTTCATTCAAACAAGGTTTGCTTTAACAATACTTTTTTTCTCATATTAAATGTGTAAATGTGATTTCCTGAGTGAAATAGAATTTAGTCAAGACTTTATTGCAATTTTAGGCTTCAATATGTCGGTGTAGTCAGCCGCTGTCCGGTTTCAATGCCCGGTGTCCAAATGATGAGCAAATGATGTACAATATTTTAAGAACTAATCCTAATTCACAATATATGTATGTAGTAGACACCAGACCTCGAGTAAGTACTTTTTTGTTTTATTTCATACAATTTTGCAAAATATTGAGTGGCTTAATTTAACTATGGCAAAACATACTTTCTGTCATTTTAGATCAATGCAATGGCTAATCGAGCGACGGGGAAAGGTTACGAAAATGAGAATTTCTATGACAATATCAAATTTCAATTCTTTGGTATAGAAAATATTCATGTAATGAGAACAAGTTTAAACAAGTTATTAGAGTGTAGGTATAATTATAATTATCTATATAATAATATTTAATTTTTGTATTATCAGCGAGTATGTACATTCGAAAATTTGCATGTTCATATTTACAACATTATTTCATTTTTCACAGTACAAAAATGTACTTCAATGACTGGATTTCTAAATGGTCTAGAAGGGAGTGGCTGGCTGAAACATATTCGAGCCATTCTTGAAACCTCTTGGTTTATTACCAGAGCAATTTCAAATGGTGTTAATGTAGTTGTTCATTGCAGCGATGGATGGGATCGAACGTCTCAAGTTTGTTCTTTAGCAGCTTTACTTTTAGATCCTTACTACAGAACAATTGAGGGATACCAAGTGAGCTTTTTTTATACTCATATGTTATGAAAACGTTTCAATTTCAATTTAATAGTTCATATGATACTGAACTCATCAGTCAGTTTGTTACAGATACATATTATATAAGTTTAAGTATTGTATTTTGTTTTATAACTTATAGGCTTTAATCGAAAAGGACTGGTTATCATTTGGACACAAGTTCAGTGATCGTTCTGGTCACATAAACAGTGATAGTAAAGAAATTGCACCAGTATTCACGCAATTTGTCGATGCCACCTATCAGCTATTACAACAATACCCTTATATGTTCGAATTTAATGAATACTTTCTAATGACTCTTCATGATCATGTACACAGTTGTCAATATGGCACCTTTGTCGGCAATTATGAAAAAGAGCGACGAATGTTAAGGTAATAAAATAATTTTAATTCAAATTATGATGTATAAATGAGAAATATTAAGTAATTGTGATGTACATTAAATTGCAGATTATCCGAAAGAACACATTCCTTATGGGCATACATTGCGAAGCACATTCATGAATATACGAACCCAGCTTACACGTACAATAGGCATAAAATAGATTACAAGAAAGTAATCCAACCGCAACTTTTTGCTCAAAGTATTATGTAAGAATATATAAATATCAAATTGCGTATTGACCAAAGCTTTTTTATGCAATTAAATATTTTATAATAACAGTAAATGAAAAGTTTATAATACTTTCATAATGCTATGTAAACTCAACATTTTTGTTAAGATTATTTGTTTTACTATTAAATATTGAAATCAGTATTTAATGATGCGGTAAATAAATAGAATAAGTATAAATATATATTAACGGTGCGACTTTTTGTTGATATTAAGTAATGCAATGTTCTCGGGACTTATTAATTATTTATTTTAGTTTTTGGAAAGAATTTTATTTCCGATTTGAAAATGGAATTCACTCAAGAGAGTCGTCCAAGGATCTTGTGCAGTCAATTAATAATCATACAAATTCACTAGAAGATCATGTCAAGTTACTAGTGAAGGTAAAAAACGGTTTGAACGTTATGCTTTCTTTTTTTTTATGAAGTGCAAAATGTAATCATTTTAACATTTTTTTAGCGAGTAAAATCTTTAGGTGAATTATTAACAAATAATCAGGAAAAACCTGTAGAGAGCGAAGACAATAAAAAGGAACCTGACATATTAGAAGAAAGTTCTACAGAAGAATTAAATAACACTTCAAATGACAAAACAATTCTAGATGAAATTCCAGATTCGTCACAAATTGAAGAAGAAATTAAGTCTGTGGCTCTGGATTGGAAATTGTCGCGGAGTGCAAATCAGTGTTCTTGTTCTGTTGTCTTTGATGCTTTTAATCGAAAGGTATAAATATTTTATATACATTAGATATATTAATTTTTAAAGTAGTACACAATAAAAAAGTGCCGTCATTAATTTTAGACTAGTCTTACAACTCTTCGTTTAGTAGATACATGACTTTATAAAATAACAAAAGACCACTAATGAAATGTTAAATGATAATCTTAAAACCTGATCTGTTCCTTACTCTCTGTTTTAGTATCATTGTTACTCATGTGGAAATGTCTTTTGCTTGCGATGTATGGGAGAGGAAAGTGTTCTGCCAGGTCACTCATCTCAGGCCTTTGTTGCAACATGTAAAACTTGTTCACGGAAAAATTCTACCTCGACGCCTTGAATTGTACAGTGCTTTTTGCCGCAACAAATCATGGAACATAATAATTTTGAATCCGCTTGGATTTGAATATTAGACACATTTGCTTACAGAAATTTACAAAGTACAAAACTTTTCAAGAATTAAGTTATTAAGTAATTCTTGTGAAGTTTGTGTTATTTTGCTAATAGTAAGTGATGAAATCATCAATATGCTTTGTATTATAAGCACTATCGACTGTTAAATATATTTATATTGAAAGCTTAAGTGAATAAATATTTATTATTTATGTTTAGGTTAATTGATTTATTATCAGTCTTGATAAGGATATAAGAAGGTAGTTCTGTTAGAAGTATGAATTCACTATTATTTTCTTCAATTTCTTTTTCTTTTTTTTACATTTCTCTTTTATTCACATATAAAGGACCGTAATTCATTCGCTGTACTCGAGAAATATACATATCTCGTCGTCAATGTAACAGATAGGAATTCAAACGTTTGGTTCTTCTGACGGAATGTACTTAAATATGGCGCAGTATTCGAAGAAACATCAAACTTCTTCGTTGATTGTACACGTTGAACGAAACGGGGACAATTAACGCAATACGATAATAGCGAAATATGCGACAAAGGAAAAAATGGGGGAAAAGAAAGAAAAGAAAGGAAAACGTAACAATAAAATATATAAAATGAAAACATTTTATACCTACAACGGGTTCAATACGCACTCACACACAGTCACACATGCACACACAACATTTTGTCTGCTTTACACAAAATTTGAGGAATTAATGAAAATTGTTGACTCACTTTGCACCCCAGATTTTAAATTCATACTACTTCAGCGCATTTTCCATTAATTTCATATCACTATGTCTCTTCGTTTTTTAAATCATTTCTTCAACTGTTGTATCAATTTATTATCTTTTTTTTTTTTTTCAATTTATTCTTCTTTCTCCAATGTATCAAAAATTGTCTTCAACAGCGATCTTTTCTCCTCATCGTCGACTCAGATCGCACGTTTGGCTTCAAGATAATTGATTAATCTACTTAATATCAATATTCAGTCGGCCGCACTTTTTGTGCGTCTTCGGTGATGATTACGCGCCAAAGCGTGAATTAAAGTTATTAAAAAGTAACCCACCATGAGCATGACAAACTTGTCAAATAGCCACGCAATCGTCGTTGTTCCTTCCTACAAACAAAAATGATTATACGTTAATATCTTCTCTCTAATTAAAAATAATAATAATAAATTACAACCTGTCTACTTACAGTGGACGATTTACTGTGTAATTTTTGTTTCTGTTGTACAAGATATCTTTTTAATGGCTCTTGAAATCCAGGGCCAATGTATGGTACATACACCAATAAACTAATAGCCTTATCAAGTAATTCCTCATTAAATGCTATGATGACAGCCAGTTGCTGTATATGCATTTTAATGACAGCCTTACCAATGAGAGTTGCACCGAAAAATGTCCAAAATGGAATGAGGTAATGGCCGCATGTTAATCCAGCTAAGTCAAATAAAGGGTTTGGTATCTGTAAATATAATTAAACTTCTTAATTTTGAACATTAGCTAAATTTATTGACAACAATCTATTCTCAACGAGGAATTGATGAACAAATAAAAAAATAAATAAAAATGGAAGAGTCATGTAGTACGCAAAAATACTTGCCGAAGCACATGCTAGAATGCCCAAAAATCCAGCCTTTTCAACAAAGTGCTTCATAGCAAGTTTGCACCTGGTACTAAAAGGTATGTTTTTGCCATTTTCAAGTGCTTCCAAGGCTTCCAATTCTTTCAGGTCCTCGAGGTCCTCATTTTTATCAGTTTGTGTACTAGTTCTGGCAGCTCGGGCCATAAAATAGGGTGGCAGTTCGCCAAGGGCAGTGCCAGCGCCCCACAACATCGCTTCCACGCGCACCTTGCGCATTATATTTAGAATACCCACTGCCCACATGGGATCCACTGTTTCGGGACAAACGATCTTGTCGGGGTACGGAGGTTCTGGAAAGTTGAGACCTCCGCATTCGTACGCTGCCATTGTCACTGACGCTATGTGTGGTCCCAGGTACAAAACGAAAGTATGCAAACCCGTGCCTAGACCCACACTCGATAGGACTCCAAGTCCGACCCAGTACAACCACCATATCAACTTGTTCTCCCAGTACTCAACAATCTGAAATATTTTAGTGGAAGGTATAATGAAAGGAAATAATCTAGAGATAAAGTATAATTTACATTAGTAAGGTTCTATTGATGCTATTTAATTAAATATATACTAAAGATCTGCATGTTATTCATAAATTCATCTTAATCAATCACGAAAGATCTTAAGTTATAATTAAATTGCATGTACACATCTTATTCAACATATTCAACGTTGCTTTAAATTAATTTATACATTGAACTGTGTTCAAATTCAAGTTATTATATGTTTCAGTATACGACGCAAACATTATATTTTGTATTTTTACTTTAATTTGATTTTAAACGTCAATTTAATTAAGAGAAGGATAATTTACAGTGCAAACAAACCTTTTGTTGTGGTCCAGATACTCTGCTTGATACAAAAAATAGCACAACAATTAACACCGTACTCAGAACGGCTAGCTTATATTGTAATACTCTCTTTGCTAAACTAAGGCAATCCATGAGCAATTCTCGTACAAAATAATTTAACGTTATAATAGGATGCTGCCATAGTGTTAAATCGTCCAGTTCAATGTCTGAGCCTTTGATTCGCTGTTTCGACGATTTGGATTTATTGTTGGCATTTATTGTTTGCGAGTCTTTTAGTAAACCAGACTGGGTCCCGTTGGATGTGCTTGAAATGTCTTTGACTCTGCGCGTAGTGGCTGAACTGTCCATCATGGCGGCCCCCAGTCTATTAATCTAAAACGTTAATAAATTGTTCATCAATTGTGAGAAGAATCGTTGCTCGTTATTGAAACTTACTGCTACATCACCAATCATCTCTTTCAATTTTTTGTTCTTCCTTTTTTCATACTTCTTTGATCAAGCAATTCATTACTGCAACAATAATATCTCTTTTTATTGATATCATTGAATTAATTGTACACTCAATCTCCAGAAGATGATCCGCAATGTAGCGACTGTACAGTAACTTTATTTCTAAATTGAGTAGGAAGTTTGCAACAGTTTTTTAAATACCTAAAATTAAATCCGAAAATTCATCCCTATAGGAAAAACAATATGTAGCTAATAAGATAAAATCTCTCTTTAATCATTGTAAGATTAAATTACATTCAATTTTGTTTCCCGGAAGAAGTATACGTAAACAATTGATTGCAAACTTCTTACAATAAAATTTCTGCTCTTCTTCACATATTGCTGATAGATAAGAGCATTTAATCGACGCAAAACAAGATCGTCTGGTCAACCTGTGAATGATCACGTGGTGTAAAATAACGACGTCACGTGGTGTAACAAAACAACGGACATGTGGTTGTGCATCTTGACACGAAGAGTAACCAAGGCATGTTCGTGTTTCGTGGGATCGAATAAAAGTGTGAAACAGTGTAAAATCACCAAGTGGAACAGGTATTACAGCGTTGATTGTGTTGTGAGAAATCGCCTCACAAGGTACCAATTCAATTGCAATTCCAATAATATCGTTACATTATCATCGCAATTCAATTACGTCAGGAAGAGTCATGCAGTACGCAACAAGTTTTGCTCCTTCAAACGAACTCATTGTGCAATGAGTTGACGATAAAGCACGTTCTAATGGAAAAGACAATGAAGCCGGATTTAAAGGCAAAATTGAATGAAAATTAACAAGATAAAAAGAAAGAAAAAAATAAGATCCCTATTGATCTTACTTGACAATACTTAATGAAATATTCGCTCCAAAGCAAGTTTTCTCAATAGATGAAAACTAATGTTCAACGTCAAATGAATATATTCCTCTGGAAAAGGTCTGAAAATGTTGGAATAATCTCCAAAAATTTGATTTATTAGTGCTGTCAGTGTTTTCTTAATTTTCCCTTCAAAATTATTAATAATTTTCACGGAAATCATAATTTGTATACCGTATCGTTAAAGTTTATTTCCAAATCATTTCAGATATCTTCAATTTTTTTTCCAGAGAAATGCTTTCACTAAGGCACTACAAAAATGGGAAACAAAAGATATGATACATTCGCATTTGCCTTTCTACCTTACACATTACTCAAATGAATTATTTACATTAACTTTACATCAATCACGTCCCGTGGAATCATATCAATGACTACATAGTCTCTGTTGGCAATGAGTTTGTTGGTTTTCTCCATAAATACTCCAATGGTTGACAACCCGGAAAGACTATGTTTGTGCCATCAAACGATCTGTGCGCACGTTCAATGTGAAATTGATATGTTTGAAAATAAGCAGTCGTGGAGGGTTATTGCGGTTCAAAGGTTGCTTTGCCACTGTTTGATGGTAACGAATCAACAAGAAACAAGTGGTCAGCGGAGACTCCCACCTAGCGTTTCGTCCACTAAGCCGGCCTAATGTCATTTGCATTATGCTCTCTTTATCTAATCACGCTTTTAACACTTATCAACATTGTGCAACTAATAAGTAAATGTTCATTTGATGTCCGAGAACCTTAAATTTCTGTCTTTGTTATATATTTTATATACCAGAAAAATGTCGAGAAGATTGATATTATTTTTTCAGCAAACATCTGCAAACAATTTAATTGAATATAAAATGCATTGTTGTGACTGCAAAACATTTTTTTACGTGAAATTATTTCGTCTGATAACTGAAATTGGTTTAATGGTACTTGCATTATGTACGTGTATTGTGAATAGAATTTTATTTGATACAGAAAAGATATAAAAGATTGATAAAATAAAACTTGATGTGAAAAAGTTAAATGTCAAGAAACAGAGTTTCATTAGAATTGTCTTATGAACAAAAAAAGGTAATAATTATAATACGTTATCTTGTTACAAATATTTTTTTATCATTATTGTACAAGTGCTTTACTAAAAAAAATGTTTTTTTAGTAAATAGTTGGTAATTTTCTTTAAGAGTAAGTCAATGTTTTATGACAGAATAACAAGTGAATTATCTTAATTGAAATTGTTTTCTTATAAAAAATATCAGTTACTGTGAACGAGCAGTAAATGTTCAAAAGTAAGATGTTTTTAATTTTGCGTATACCGCCTGTACAATTTGTTTCATGAAACACCAGGAAAACTGTTGGTAAATATGTAATCATCTTATTAAACTCATTAGAAGTTCTGATTAAATGTTTTATTGTCAACGTCACTGCGGTAAAGTGCAGAAAGAATTAAACAAAGTTAATTGTCTTTCTCCAATTAAGAAAAGTTTCCATGAATGATTTATAAACCATGATTTATTTACAAACCACAACAGCAATTTATTATATCTCTTAATTAAAAACGGTATGTCATCTGGTGAATGTTTTAATCAGTCAAATAATTGTTGAGCCACACTAAAATGATGATGTAAAGTTACCAGCAAAAATATAATTATCCAAATTAACACTACGAAATAGTAATGAAAATGTATCTCTAGCAATTTTGCTTTTAATTAATGCCTGGCATTTAAAAGCAATGTTTCATTTTAATTAAGCAAATCGGTGGGCTCGTAACACTGTTCTAAACAAATATTTCATTAATTATAAGTAATGGAAACCAAACGCAAAAGTAACATCAAGTGCAAACAGAAATTTCAAAACGCATTATTAAAATTAAAATCAAAATTTAAATTAACACATAATGTCTGTCAAGCATGCTGAATTCTGCTCTAATCTATGTTCTCGAAGTAGGTTCCAAATTCAATAAAGCAAGGTTTAATAAAAATAACGAAATTAATATATAAATTGACAAATAAAACAAAATAAATGAATGAGTGAGTAATAAAATATAAAAGAAAGAAATCAATGGATAAACTTTCAAATAACTGAATAAATATTTAATGTAAACGCAATAACAGTTAATACAGCAAAGTGAAAAAAAATATTAACACTTTAGAAATAGTTACACTTCATTGACACCAAAAGATTTCACAAAAAATTCAAGTTATTATCCGTTTAGCACGCAGGTATTGTTTGTAAAAGTGATTAGTATTGTAATTCAGTTATTTGTAATCACAGAAAAGAAAAGAATAAGTTAAAACAAAAGAGGAAACCAATCGAAAGGATACACAACACAGATAATTATTAGTCGAACTGACGATGCATGAGTTGCACATTATCTACAGTGTCAATCTATCTTGTACCATATTCTTTTTGTTTCCAGATTGAGGCAGACCACGTTCCTTCAGCAATAACTGAAGTCGAGTGCGGGTCATGCGACGAAGTACCGGCATCAATGACGTAGCGCTCACTGAGCCCCTGCTTTTCGGCCGAGTGAAACCCGATTCAACGCTTTTCGCGCCGTCGACGTCGCTCACATTTGCACTGGCGCTCGTTTTCGACTCTATCCTTTTCCTCACCATCTTCGTCGTTTGCTAAACTAATGAGCCAACCGGACTTTTGAGACTTTAAGATAAATTTGAATCGCTAAATCGTTAGCCACTTTTTACAGTCTCCTTTTTTATTGTTTGTTATTATGTATACAAATTTTTGGTACTATTCTTTTTTCGATTTCAATTTTTACATTGACCATATATTATTAAAATAATTTTGATATTTGAATTTACTTATACCTTTTATTTATTTTTTTTTTAATATAATATTCGGCATATTCATATTCATCGTCACATTCATCTCTCAAGCATTATATATATAGTTGAGTACTTTTAATTACTCTACAATTTTTTTCATTAAGCAGTATCGTTTTGCTTTAATGATACTTTATGAGATGTTAGTCAATTGTTAGTATAATTTTCTTTTTTGTTAAAGTATGAATTATTAATATGAAACTATATAATGGTAGTATCAGATGTGTCTTTTATGTAAGATTTCACTTGAAACTGTTCATTACTCGGCCTATATCAACTTAATTGCAGATTTAGAAGATGAAATGCTCTAGAAATAAAATCTAATGGAAATAAATATTTTACAAACGGCTGAACTTTGTGTCTATTTTTGCAATGTAATAAGCTGTATCGCATAACTTTATCGATTATATTTTAACCTTCGCTTTTTAATATGTCATTTGTGGAAAAATGATGATGTAGAAGAAAATAAAATTGTGATCCAGGGTTTGATTTAAATGGTTTAAACGTTTTATATGCATATAAATCAGTATTGGACCGTTTGCACAACTTTGTGTTAGATCCTCAAACTTTAAAATGAGATTTATCGATTTTTAACAATTCATAATTAATTTAATATTAAATTATCTGAAATTTAAATGCATCGTTACTTAACTTTCTAATATGAAATGCATGTAAATATATCAAGTCATAGTAAATGATGGAAAATAAACATATCAGATTGTAATAAAACAGTTTCATTATAATTAGGATTATTGTAATAAAAGTTTCTATAATATTAAGTCAGTATTTTTTAATTTTTAGCGCTGTGGATGCAAATATAACTTTAAATGCGATTTCTATTTGTAATTGCTTTGTGAAAAGCTATTTATAAAGATTGGAGTCTGTATGATTTCTAAATATGAATAATATACATATGTAGACATTGTTAATTCTTTGTTTGATTTACAATTATGAAAAATCAGTTGTATCAAAGAAAGGATTATTTGCGGAGAAGAAAAACTAACAATAAGACAAAATTTGAATACATTTATATTATAATTAAAATAATTAGATTTAAAATTGCATATCCTTACTGTCATTTTATAAGTTACGTAAATTATATTTTTTTGCCAAATAAACCATTTACATTTTAGATCACGTAGTAATGAAAGAATTTCCTGGTAAAAATAACGAACTGAACTCAAAACCATTTTAAAATTCATGAGACTCGTCAGTCATGATATCAAATAAGTTGATTACGATTTTCGGCCATTTCTGTTTGTGAGGAAGCAAGTTACAAAACGTTAAAAAATTTACATTTATATATTATATAAAATGTAACCTTTTCTTCTTACTTTTAATTATAACTGAATTGTTTTTCTATTGAAATTTTTTTATAAAACAATTTCCATTGACTGTTACTCACATGCATTCAAGTAAATTGAAAATATAATTATTAATTCCAGTCAAATAAACGATAAATAAGAATAAATTGTCCCAAAGATGAAAAGTAACGTGGCTGAAATAAATTCCATCATTATCTAATCAAGTCTACTCCAAATTTAATCACCTTGACTACCACTGATACACATTCTATCATTTATTCATCAAAAAATTGCAACCTGAGTGTAACGTTCATCCCTCTGAACATGTAATATTATAAAATTAAAAAATATATTTCTATATTTACCAAAACATTATTTGTAGAATATCTCTACATTATATAACAAAACATTTTATATTATTTTGACAATACATTTTTTGATATTATACGGTTGAAGGAATACTTAAAAATGAATAGAAATTTGTTTGAACATTGTTATCAACAACAAGAAAGAAACAATATTGTAAGTCAAACTTGAGACACTGACGTTCGAAAATTTGACAGTTAAACAAAAGGGTACATTCAAAGGTACTTTTTTCTCTCAGTGATTCTCCCTCCTTTTGGGAGTACTCAACGATGATGACATTTCAGTGACCAAGAAAGTGAAACGAGAAGAAAGCGGTTGGACGAACAAAGGAGACGCGAATAATGACAAGGAAAAAACGAGCGGTTTTGATATAAATAACGGCAGAGAACTTTCTTATCGATGTTGCGCATTATATGCACGGCGTGAAATCGGGTTAGGCCGTAATGTGTGCACCACGCGAGGCACATTTTGCTGCAGATATTGACCTTATAGTTACTAAAAATACTTACAGTTATTAACGGTAATTAGCCGCCGCGCGGGGCGGATGATAAGGGAGGGAAATGTAAAGTTGATCGGCGAGAAAAATGCTCCTGTCTTTCAAGTTCCTAAATTTTTCCTAAAAACATGTATATCGTATTTCGTAATAAAAACACAAAAGCGTCTGAGGAACGAGCCCTTTCTTTTAGGGAACGTAATACATTTACCAGGAATTTTTAGGAACTTAAATCACGAGCTGTCAAACGGGAGGTGAAGGGGAAAAAGAGGAAAGAAGGAGAAAAAAGAGAACAAAGAAAAAAACGTGACTCGTGACGACGCCAAATAATCGATTGGAAAGAATTGTCGTCGTGGGCTAAGAAAATGTTAACGAAAATCAAAAATCTGAAGGGGGGAGCGACAGGGTTGCCGTGTTGATGTACAATGTGGCATATATATGCATGTCGATTTTTGGGGCAATTGAACCAAAGGCTTTGCAATACTCACATGATTAGTGGCAGGTAAATACACTTGGTAACATTACGTGGAATTAAATTAAAACTGACTGTCAATTCAGTGCACTACGCGTAAGTATGGGACTTCCCTCGTGTGTACGTATGCAACTACATACGTGTACAAAAAGTACACAAACATATCTAAGTGACACTCTAATTCACGGGCTATGTAGACCTATAGTGGTCGTTACGATCGTTTCGGCGGTGCCTCCTATCGAAGTTTATAAGCGACTCATCGTATTGTCCGTAGCTGAATCCACCAGATGTCATACTCGAGGCAGTTAAGTTAGATTAGAGGGGATATGAATGCATATACACTACAGTGGCTTACTTATTGTTTGTATCAAAGATTTTTTATTTTTCCTTGTTTTTTTGTTTGTTTTTTTCTTAGAGATTATTGATTATTTTATATATTTTGTTCATTTGAAGGAAGTTCAAGGAAGCACGGCAAACTAAATAAAGAGAATAGGCTTTTGAATTTTCGCGCCATTTTGGTGCGTTGGACATTTAAATCGAACGGCGATTTAAATCTGACATATCTTTGAAACATGTATAAAGACAGTGGAGAATAGTCATGTATTAAGTGAAACTAGCGAAAATGAAAGGATTTGGTGTGATTTAAAGGCGAAGAAATTGTTGTTAGTTAACAAAAAGTGTCGCTAGCAAACTTGGATCAGAAAAAGCAAAGTAAAACAAATTGGTAAATAATATTTTCTTATTATTAGAAAAATTATGTGTCCAATAACCTATTAAAACAATAAACTTTTATATTCTTAATTTGCATTACAAGTGAATAAACAACATGTTTTCTTCGCATGTATTATGTTTGAAGATATTTAATCTATTCAATGGGTTAAGTGTTTATAACTTTAACAATTTTAACTTTATACAATAAATTCTAGAATATAAAAACTTTTCATTTACTAATTATAAGGAAATATGTTAGTTAAATAAACTTCGATTTAATGTTGGAAGAAGAACAATTAATTCAATCTTAAATTGTAGTTCAAGTAATTAAATCAACGTTAAATAAGTCAAACTTAATTCAACGTTCAACATTTTTGTCCAAAAATAGAAAATTTATTCTGTTTATTCAGCAATCCCGCAACAGTATCTCAGCTCGCAAATCATCTTTAATTCAACTAGCCTGTTTCTTCAGGGTAGTTATTTTTGTTTTATAAAATTATAAAATCAAAGCACAATTGCTGATATCCAGAACTTATTTAAAATTTTGTATTTTTTAGATATACTGAATCTTCAAAAATCTGAATAAAAATATACTTTTCAACTCATCTGCACTTTTTTCAACTGACTTACATCTTTGTTCTACGAATCTACTCCACTTCATCAACAACAAAAGCCAGCCAGTATCCTGCGGGAATCAGGAATCTCTTTTTGGTAGCGTGACGTCACGTGGTGGAAGGAAGAAGGATTCGCGGAAAAGTGTTCTTTACGCCGTCTGACACCGTTACACAGCATGCGCGCTAGTAGCGGAGTCTAAACGTAAACAGAAAACGACCGCTGTTTGTGGATTCGGCTTTGTTTGCGCAGGCGCTAGGTTTCGCACGCCTCGTCGTGCGTTTTGTGCCGCGCAGCCACGAGCAGCAGTAACTGCAAGTTACTCGACACATTTGCCACGGATCCGTTCGCGCGGTGCTATTATTAATGGCCAAAGAATCGATAGCGCCCCGATGAATCGGATGTTAATAGGCGCGCGCGTGGCACAATTAATCGCCGTGGCAAATCGCCCGCGCAAACGGGCCATGCAGCTGGACGCGCGTTGCCACAGATTCAGGGTGACCGAGTTTCGAGTCCAGTGATCGTCTCCCAGACAAATTTGTAAGTCGCCACACGCGGCCCAGGCTTCCCTAAGCTTTTCTTCTTGTTTGCCAATCTCCTCTATCGTAGCTTCATTTAGATAGAAAAATCGCTCAATGAGTTTGTGTCGGTCGATTGCCTTCCTTTTATTGCAACTATGATTCTGCAATCTTGCTCCACTTATTTGCATTTTTGTTACAAAGGTTTGTTTTTCATCTTCTTTTTAACATTTTAGTTTTTTAGATATTCAAGATTTTAAATCGTGAAAAGGGTAATGTTTTTTGTACATTCATGTTGCGATTGCACCCTACAATTCAGTAGTGCAATGTACAAATTGAGTTTGTTGAGATAGGCTGCATTTCCCTTGTTTCTCATGAAAGAAACAGAGGAATGGATACATACGTAAACTAACAATATTTGACCGTAAGCTGTGAAAATACTTGTCAACGCTATTTAGAAATAAGGTTGCATTATAATTTTAACAAATTAAATATTTGTCCTCATGGTCCAATGAATGTAAAAAGTTTTTGAAACACTTGCCTGAAATTATTTTTACATTTGTCAGAAGTTTCATACAAATTCATTGGAACAGAACTATGATTATAAATCAAACACAGTAATGTATTAATAAAGTAGTATGAAACGTCATAGAAATAACTTACATGTCAGCTAATGTTAATGCAGAAACTACAGTGAGGTTCAGTGAGACCACATGAGTAAATAT
>JABFOV010001703.1:0-23539 GCA_022817685.1 Aradophagus sp. ZL-2020
CAGTTGATTGCGAGGGCGCGACTCTCACGAAATGATGGAGTTGCGCTTGTCCCAAAGTTGCGAATAATGGGAGATTCGCAGCGCAAACGAGATATGATACGAGGTCGGGACCCTTTAAAAAAGCCGTGCGCGCGCTCACGCACAGACGCGAGCTCAAAGGCAGGCGTGAGAGGAGGCGGCGGCTGCGCTGAAACAAAATAGGCCACAGTTCTCGTAAAATGTGGGTTTGATACGGTTGCCTGATTCGAAAAAAGTGCCGGAACAATGCCGAGCATATGCGGAACAAAGAATATCGACGCCGGCGCGGGGAGACTGAAAACGCTGGACTTGCGGCGACAATGGTGGCGGACAAAGCCGCCCCGCGTTTTGCATACTTCTTGTCCCGAATTGCCGGCAAACTCCATTATCGGCGCTTTTCCTCGGCGATTTCGCGTCTTCGGGGGAAAATATTATTCAACTGGAAGTTGATCTCGCTTGTTTTTGCCTGACGTCGAAAATCTTGAGTCGTATCCGTCAAAAGGAAAGAAGATGTTCTCTCACAGAACAAACTCAATCTGTTTCTTTGTGTGATAAGTTGACCGAACTTGCCGCAAATTTGAACAAACATGTCGGAACGGTTGAAACAACGGGATCTACGATTCGAATTGATTGAAGTGCAATTTAGATCAATTTAAAGAAATTGATAGCCAGTTACCTTTAAACCGTTTGCTGAATCCGTTTGAATTTATTTTCGCTTATTGAAATTCATGAGTGTACATAGTGAGAAAGTTTTAAATGCTAAAAGAAAAAAAAATCGCAAAAATTCCTACGTTTCATTTTAAATCTGTTGTATCTGACGTATTCTAGTAAAATGCCGTATTACATAGTAAAGTTACGTATGAAGATAATCTTTGAAGGCACTATTATTACGTTTACAATTCTTATCAATTTTTGTATGCGAAATAGTAAATTTTGCTTACCACAAACGTATACATTTTGCTGTATATGGCTTTATGATGAAATGCAAGAATTTTCTCGATTCTTTTTCATTTGTTTCACTTTTTGACATGAACAATCATCACAGATGATTTCATCTGTAAGAAATTACATATATGTTTTAGGTCTGATTGCACTGTTAAAAATTATGTATTAAACTGAAGAGACTTCGTTTAAATAAAATGGTAGTATTTCTGTCTTTTAAAATTAAAATTAACGTAAAAAAACATGAATTTTTACTTTTAAACCGATACCATTTCAATACAGGTCCACACTGTTAAAAATCCGGAGTGCAATTTTTACTCGATTACGGATGTCCAGCAGGTCTACTTTTTAACGGAGTACCAAAAAGGGGAGTGATGGTAAAAGTGTAAAATTGTATTTAACTGAACATGCATACTGTACTCTGCACAGGCGTAAAATCCGAAGTCACTCCGTGATTAAGTGAAATCTTACGCCGTTAAACCTACACCTCAGACTTCCTGTTGAACTCCGAATATTTTTAACAGTGCACTGTAATGTCACTGTAATGTGCACTTATTTGTCATAAATAAAAATTAAATTATTAATTTAATAATTAACAATTATTTACATTAAATAGTTATATATTTAATTATTAATAATTAACAGTCCATATTTAATATTTATTAATATTTTATTCATTATATATTATATATATAATAATAATTAACAGTAAATAGTATTTATTATTATTCCAAGCAAAAATCATGCAATTGCTGATTTAAAAGTATCTATAAAAATCGATAAACGAGTAGTGGCCTAGGATTATCTTGAAAATTCTTTATTAAAAAGAAGTACCGTACGTGCAAAAAAACTAAATCCAAACTTAAACAAATTAGCTCTTTAAATTGTAAAAAAAAAAAAAAAAAATATCAATATTAAGTTAAATTGACTACTTTAGCCTACTTTCATCATTTCGTGTCGTATCATAATTAAAATTCGTGTAAACATTTTTCTAAGTCCGAACTCGTATTGTATGTAACGTTTTCTTCGTGGTGCTGTCTATTTTAGCGGAAATCTCATAAGTGTCATTGATAGTGATTCTTATTCCTCGCGGAAACAATTATACTTTATGCACAATCAAAAATACCCTTTTCTCGAAGTAAAAACAATTGTTCTTATGTTTTCAACAGCACTATAATTTTAAAAAAGACTTACAAATAAATGCAGAATAATTAATAATGCGATAATGTATAAATTTTTGGCAAAAATATGACATGAAATAAATAATTACAGTTCTAATACAATATGTAAGGACATTATAAAGGACTTTTTTAAGAACATTTTTTTAATACCCTATTATTTGTAATTCGTAGTTTATTGACGACTTTATTGTTTTATATTAATTGCTATAATGTAATAAACAAATTAATAACTGACTGATGTTTATTTATCAATGAAAAATGTTAAATTAACAATAGTTTACAGAACGTGTAATTAAATTGATTGAATATATTAACAATGCATTATTTTTGAATAATTAACATTTATTACGGAAAGTCGAAATTTGCATACGCATTTAACACAACATTTAATAAATATAAAATCAATAAAATTTGAATATGCAAATTTTCTTTAATTTAGATACATGCTACTCATTATTTAGCTGAGAAATTATACCGAATAAAACTAAACGTAAAAAAGATCTCTACAGACACATTTAATGAGATCGCGTCGAAATAAATGCCAAGCGCATACTTGAGAAACTGTAGCTCCGTACTATTTATGTTACATTAATAAAGAAAATTACTTTTTTTATGAAAAATATTTCATTACATACAATGTTTCAAGACGTGTAATTTCATCCAACGAAAAATTATACCGAAACACCATAATTTACTCTCTTTATCATACTACAATTATTTGTTCATGTTTTTTACATTATGAAATAGTTGTAATTATAACTTCAATTTTTTATTATTATAACGAAACTTCTGGTTACCACAACCGAGAAATATAATAATCACGAAAATTAATCCAATAATGTGGTTCCTATTACCAAATTTTCTTCTGAGTGTGCCATTATAATTTTATGATTATACGAAGCATCATTTAAGAAACTTTTTCTAAAACATTTCAGTGAAATCGTTTAGATGTCCACGCTACCTCGACTAGCATTTCATTTAATTTCACAGTAATTACAACAATAAATTATCGAATAACAATGAATTAAGCCCGAGACTGCCACGATTTTAATTCAATTACACGGCGTCCTAACGGAATAATAATGCAAATGACTGTTAAATTCGATTCCCCTTATTTTTAGTCAAATTTCGTTACTACCGAACAACGTTATACTTTGGTTACGTATTTCACCGTCAATGGAGCAGTAATGGCGATTATTAAATTATAAATGTCCATACATAAGTGTCTTGTCGAACTAATGACTTCACGTTTACATTCGATCGACAGTCTGGCCGCGCTAATGTTACTAGCGTTAATCAAATTTTGATTTATTATAAAATGGCTAATTTTCGTGCTCGCTGATTAAACGTCGTGACCCTTCCGGCGATTAGACTTTTCGTTCTGTTTTACATGAAACGCATGAATAGTGACCGCGGTTGGATCAGCAAATGTAGAGAGTAACATTTTATTTTCAAAATTAAAGCCATATTAGGTAGAATCGAAGCAGTAGGGAGAGAATGACGTCAAAATTGTTATTCACGTTAGTCAAAATGAGTCTGTTAAGTTGAACCATTTAAAAGATTATGCACGTGATTTTAGAACAGCGATTCACAATAAAATCTAATGTTCTCGAAAACTGTTTTTTCTTTTTTTTATGTTTAACCCATTCTTGTTGAAGCAAATATTGTTGTCTTGAAACAGTTGTTTAGATGTGTGAGTGCTGACCAATTGCAACGTATAAAATATTTTGTCGCTTATATTTAAAGAGAGATGACGATCACGTGATGTTCGCCTATTGGCGGTCCTTTTACACCAACAATCATGTGTCCCTGGTGAAGAGATGGCGCCACCGCACACTGAGAAAAATAGACTGTTAGACAAACAGTACTTACTGTTATGCTAACAGTCTTGACTGTACAGTCTGACTGTTGAAAATAGACTGTTACAGTAACAGTCTTGACTGTGAATTCGTCCACCGACTCCATTGTGTTATGCCGCCATAACGATTATATCGCTTTTGCAATAAAAAAAACATAACCTCAATTCAACAGTCAAGACTGTACAGTCGTAGACTGTGATTTTTACAGTCGAAGACTATTTACGAAACAGTTCAGACTGTCTACGTAACAGTCTATTTTTCTCAGTGCATTATTGGAAATAGGTTAAGCGTCTTCGATGAAATACTTTCTCGGGAAAATCTAATTTACTATGTATAAAATTATTACCTAAGAAAATACTAGTAACATTCTGTCTCCGCGAGGTGTTACATTTTATACTCCAAATTTTTAGAATGAATTTCCCGATATAAATTATAACTGAACGCACGTTTATAGAAAGAAGAAATTAAATCAGTCAACGGGTGAAATGATTTTGAATTACGTAAATAATTGATTTAAAATGAATTTCCATAATACACGGGGCATATTACACATTTATTAATATATTCATGCAGTCAACTCCACTCTGCTGATATTAATTAATTATAACAACTTGTCAATTTTCATATGATCAATTTGATTCGGATATCTATGCCGAACTGTTGCATTTCATTAATAGGTAATATGTTACGACATTACAAAAAACAAAATTATATCGTTCAAGCAAATATCCGGGTATAACATTGATACAAAAGGCAGATAAAGATGTTCTGAAATATCAAGGATTTCATTTGACCAACAATCATGGGACTTTAAACGACATAACAATATTCTTTCACCATTCTAACAAAATGAACTAAACTCCGTGAAATTACTAACTCGTACTTAATTACAGACAAAATGACCAAACCGATTTCTAATACATGACTCGCGAATTGCAACTTGAATAATTCGAATGAAGTTGTAATTTGTTTCTCGTTTCATCAGATCCTATCTATTTTTCTCTCCTTCTCGTTCTTTCTTCTCCTCCGTTCTATCTTTCTCTCTCATTTATTCTCCCAGGTCAAACTTTTCATGCTAATAAAATTTTCATTTGGAAGCAAGATCGAGGCCCTACTGTAATATATATAAAATATTGGTTACCCTGATGCTCTCGGGTCGAATTAAAAGAGGACAGAATATTGGCACAAGTCGATCCAATAATTGCAGCAGCTTCCATGTGCAACTCCCGTCATTTCTTCCCGACTTCCGCTGGAATTGATTAGAGCGAAACAGCGGCGCTTTCGCCCGACGTTTCAACAATCGCTCGTCAAAAGTTGGGTTTTTTTCTCACCGGCTCGAAAAAAGTCGGAAAACCTGCACGTGCGTTTTTGTTTTTTTTTCAGCTCTTCCCTAGCTTACTCCATTTGTCGACGAATTTCACCGATAACGTAACGCAGGTTCCGGGCAACACTGATTGGTTAGTTATATTCACTAGTGAATTCTCACTGTGGAAATTTCAGAAAAATATAATACTTTATTGATACCTAAAATAGGTATATTGAGTAAAAACATTTCTTTAACACTTTAATTGGTCAATTAATTGGCCAGAACGAATCGCACGGACATCAATTTTAAGGAAGAATCAACACAAGGATCTCTTGGGTTTGGGCTATTGAGCGTGTTGCGGAAATTGCCCAGTTGGCAATACTGACCAGCTGAGTGAAAACTCGATGTTACCAACATAAAGCAGCGTTAATATAACGGTCGTGTATTTCATGCCGTATTTTTGGCGAACGTCCAAAGGAGACGGAAAAAAAGGGCGGGGGGTGAAGGGCACACGCGCGCTTTGAAGAAAAATTTTATTCCGTCGCTTGCAGCGTTTGTCATTTCCGCAATAACCGTTCATTGAGTAATGGCTTGATCTTTGGTCGCATGAATATATTACTTAGTCGAAATCAAATCATTTTTCGGGCAAAAGAAACATCCCTCAAGCGTTTTGACTGCGTGAAACTGTGCCCAAAGTTTCCGACTGTAACTCACTGCGAATGTCTCAACTTGCGCGAAGTTTGAAAATAGTATTGAAAATAAAAGGATAAAACGTTGGAATCGTGATCGCTATGTGTAACACATTTTTTAGCAGACAAAATGGATTCTTCCTTTTGAAAGAAAAATGTACAGAGTCATTCCTTATACTGATGTATAACGATTCCACAAAGGCAAATTTTTTATTTCGATAAAGGAACACTTTGTTACGAAAGATTTCTGTTTTATGATATCGCAATATTTGAAGTTTCCCAATACTTTTTTGAAAACAAAATTTATTGTTAACTAATGTTCGTAAATTAAATTTAATTCACGAACACAAAAACAACATTAAATTAGAATTCGTTCAGAAAGGATATGAGAAATCAAATAACATAAATTTACTTTTCAGTAAACAATTTTTCGTGAATACAAATGATATTAAATTTGAGTAGAAAATAGTGATTACATTAATCGAGCCCAGTACATTTTATATATTCACCTCCATTGTTTCAAGATGGTTCTCTTCAAACTATAATGTGACCTAAATAGAACTGTCACATTGGTATCGAACAAAAAAGGCCTTAAGACAATTTTTTCATTCTTCTATTTTTTTTTAAAGTTACTTTCGTTATTGACAATTCCCTACACTCACAGAAAAATGAGTATATAATAAGTGGATTCCTCTTATTTTCAGTGGTTATTAACAGAACAAAATCTTCTGCATACGTTTCCTCTTATGATAAGAGGATAGGTTTTTAAGTCAAGTGGATATGTTCTTATAGCAAACTAAACATTCATTTTGTTATAAAAATAATTAAATAACGTGATAGGGGTCTATTTGCTGTAGAAATATCGTAGAGATTATGACAGTTTGTTTTGAAACTAATATATGTCAAAAAACAAATATTATTTATATATATATAAATGTTATATATTACTGTCGGCGACTTGTAGTTCGTTCACACATCATTTAAGGTTAGATTGTGGTTTCTGAAAGTGAGATGAAAATTCTCTTCTTAGAAGAAGAAATCCTTTCATAATAACGAATTTTATCTGTGATCAAGAATAATTTATTCTTATTATAAGGACCGTCATACTTTTGACATAAAATTACTGTTCTGTTAATGAAAGGATATTTTCCAAACATAAAAGGAAACACTCTAAAAAGAAAATATTTATTATAAAGTAATAAATAAAATAAACCCTTTGATAAACAAAGTGCTTATAAGTACTATTTCATTTGGCATTTTTGGAAAGCTGAAAACGATGAATCAACGTTAAACCGACGTTATTTCAATACTAACGTCATTATGAACTCGACGCTGTTTCGACTTTATATCAACATCATGTCAACGATATCAATTCAATATCATTTTAATGTGATCAATATTGATTCAATGTTGAACACGTTAATATTGAAACGATATCACCTGAGCGGACATTCGCAAATTGATGCGATATTGTTTCAATAGATCCGCAATACAAATTCAATATTTAACCAACAAAACTGTCAATATTGAATCAATATTTTTTCGATTATCTTGTTCCCTTAGGGTTTGTGAGTGATTATATTTACTAATTACCAAATGTGAAAAAGAATCCAGTAATTCTTTGAACTGAGATCATTTGCAGGATTGAATTTCACTCTAACAATTCAGAGCGTTAAATGTTAAAAAAGAAACTTTTTTGCATAATAAATCAATATTATGTATAAAATATATAAATTATTTATTTACCTGAATTCAAATGTAAGAAAACCTGTTTTACTTTACACAACAAACTACTAATATATATTTATAATGAGACAAGCCACTGTAAAAAATGAAGATAAAATCTTTGTAATTTCACGGCTCGTTTAAACGTAAACAATTCGATCGCGACAGACCAGCGTTTTAGTTGTCGCGAGCGTAGTGCTCTTGCATTTATCTTATCTAAATTACATTCAATTCTTGTTAGTAATTTCGACATCATATAATCCAATAATAAAACTCATCAAAAAATAACAATTAACAAATACCTGAAATAAAATTTCAGATCGAAGGAAAAAAAATCTTTACAAAAAAAGTTGATTAAATGTAATTAAAGTTATTTCTGCGTTCGTGATATACTTCAATCTCCGCATTTTTATGTTAATTTATTCAAATGCAGTTATGATAATAAGATGATTTCTAAAATAATCAGAACTTAAAGAACACAATTTCAACTTTGAAATGTCACAAGTCATAATCTAAAGTGCGCGTACTTTTAAATTCAAATATCAGTAAAAATGAATGAAACCAAACATGGGCATCCTTTGTTAAAAATAGAAATTAAAAGAGATATTGAACTTCTCGCAGTACGATTTTGTGTTTATTGTAATATTAATAATATGTATTTTATTATTTTGGATACGAGCAAGAACAACGTTTATATGTATGGTTAGCTCTTCATCTTAGCCTTAATTGGTACTGAATTGGTCTTGATCTAGGAATAATATATTGGCCTATGATTCAGTAAATAATTTAACTTGAAGCATCACATTTATTATGAGGCCTGAAGGAGCTAATGAAGCGGATAAAATAAAAATCTAAAATCCATCCTAAATCCATTTCGTGCCGACAACTTTTTCCTGCTCGGGTAGTTTTATTGAATTTTTCTTTCGAGTTGCCTTTTTGCATAATGTAAGGACTTACGCAACGTAATGCACCAGGCGCTGTGTAAAGTTTCACGTAACGTTGCTGTTGTCTCTATCTGATAGAAAACTGAAATGGACATGGTCCTTATGACATAAATATTAATTTGTTACTCGTAAAATGTATTCGAAAAACTCGACGGGAAGGAAACATTGAATTTGTGAACTTTTTTTTTAACAAATGTATTTTCACGAAAAATAAAATAAGCAAAAGTTTCCGATTTTTTCTTATATCATTTATTCGACTTCTTTTAGTACTAATAACAAAATGTTCGGTTCACATTAAAAAAAGTAAATACATTTTCAATGCATTATTATAACGTTGAGATACTCCACGCTGATTGAAATTATATATATATTATTTTGGTATAAATAGTTGATTAAAATATACAATGATTTATTATTTTACAAAATCTTCTTTACAACAATCAAAAATGTTTTCTTAAAAACTCGATTATATCATAACTCCACATTTTTTTCTCAGCATGATTTGGTATTTTATTTTCATGACAGTTTTGAACAGTGTTTCCAACAGATTTTCAAACTAAAAAATTATACTTTCTATTAAAAACAATTTGTTTCAAATATTCAGAACGACGTGAAAAATGACGAATGATTGCCGCCGAAGGAGGTAAAAAATGGATAAAATGTGTGCTTTCATAAGCGAGATCTCCGAGTGCGCGAAACTAAAAAGAAACGCTCCATTTTTGCGAAGCTTTCTTAGCTGACATTGATACACGGTGTGAATACATTTCAGTTATAATCACGAGTGGAAGAAAAGAAAGGACGGGGGGGGGGGCATGAGTAAATTGAACATTCACGTCCGAAAATATCTTTCTTGTTACACAGACTTCATTGCAGATTCACGTAATGCATTCCACGAAAGGTTGATAAACGAAAAGTTGATAACGAGTGGCTGACATTTTCATCGCGCGAGCCGGAAATACTTGTCGACGCGCGGCCCTAAAAATATAATGCACGCTATCGGGTTCGCGCGCGTTCGAACGTACACAAAGTACGGTTCCGGTACTTGGTACTTATCAGTCAGCCTTTGCTCCTCCCAAGCCTCTTCGCTGGCGCACCTGTCGCCGTCAGAACTCGCTGGTTCTTAAAATTTTAAACGCCCGCTCGAAGGCGTTCCTGTTCGTCGGTATTTCGCTCGGCAAACAACCAAGCCCTAAAGCTCAAGCAAACATTTGTTTCGTTGCGAGACGGCGTGCCAGCGAGTATCGAGCAAACACAATTTCGTTATCTTAGGCAAATTCTTTTCGTTGGCGTAAATAGCAAACGTACACTCGGGCCGGGTGCTGCCGCGCGAACCGTTTCTTTGGCAATTTGCTCCTCGCCGGGATTTACCTGGCCCTTCCTCTCTCTGGGCGACTGGCATTAAAAAGGAAATTTTCAAATCAAATAAATGGCGTTCAATTAAGGAGAGTGAATACGAGACGCGGAAGAGAGTTGCTATGACGGCAAGCTCGCACTTCCCCCGTCGCCGTTACACGCCGCGGGCCAATTCGTTCGGAGGAATTGCCGACAAACACGGCAGTTTTAACGAGCGCTGCAGCTTTGCTGCGAAAACACATCGCGCGTGTTTAGTTATCGAAATTCATTGGTCTCAGCAGCTGTAACGTTTAATGAGACGTGGCGTCTACTTGTCATCTTTTTTTTTTTTTCTTTTTCAATTTTCGTTACAGCGCGCCAATTAATGAAGAGATTGGCCGCCCTTTCCTGTCTCTCATTGCTTTTCGCTTTCACTCACTTATTCGACCGGTCGATCATTAAGCAAATTGAAAATTATTTCTTAACAATCTCGTAAATTAGTAAAAAATTGTTACAGTTCAGTCCTACTAATTGGATTATCTTTTGACGTCGGATCTCTTTATTAAGAAGCATGAATCCGAGATAACGCATTCTGGACTTTCGCAATCACGCTAAATTTACTTTTCGCGCAGTCCGTCACGTTCAGTTCGATAATTATCATTTGAAGAGGATGAGTTACGGTTTTCTTTTTTGCCTTTTAATTCTTTTCGCGGATCATTTTTAGCGGCTTTGACCTTTTACAACCCCGACTTAATTCTTATTTTTAAAATTCGCAAGATTGATTAATCGAAAGTTACGATTTATATCTGGGCATTTGCATTCATTTATTTTCATTGAAGTAATATCAATGAAATGTTTTGCCGCCGCAATTTTTAAGCAATAATCCGCTTTCGTAATCAAAGAATTTAATGATCCATTTTCATTAATACAGCTGTCATTCCATTTTTCAGTCTATCATTTTAATTTGAACATTAATAATCAAACGTCGGCGCATCGTTAATTTATCGTTCTTACACTTTGTTACCCCGCTCACATTATTTTCCGTTTATCATTTATCTTAATCCGACAAAAATCCTTTTCCAAATAATATTTTTTTATTCATCTAACAACGCCGTTTAGTGCATTTTGTTGTTCATCGTTAAGGTAGATTCAATTGCTCCACCCCGGGGAAACAATTAGCGAGTTGTGACAGGTGCTCGTGATTTTCAGTTTGTAAGCCGCAACTTGTAACCGCAAAAAGAGTACTAATGTTTTCATTATATCTCGCAACTCTTATTCAACACGCTCGTTTTTCGGGTCATCTCCAACACCATTTTAATGTTAAAGTAATTTTAATCGCCGTCATTCAGACAACAAAATCCGAAGCAAAATCACCCGGTTATAATACACACGCCTGTTGTTACATTACAAATTTACATTATATTGGCACTGCAATAAAATTGTATTTTAAATTTACTCCTTGGAAAACGAGATATGGACCTTGAATTATAAATTTTTTCGATCGGTATCAACCAACAACAATAAAATAAAAGGTAAATAATTCAATTATATAGCAAGGGGGTAAATTGAGAAAAAAAATCTAGGATATATTAATTTTGTGGCACTTTTGAACAAAAAATCGGAATTGGATTACCAAATATAATAAATTTAACTCTATTCCATACTAAATTTTTTCTAACAGTAAAGTAAACTTGTTCAGCTTTTCATAGAATGTCTACGATGGTATAAAGTATATTAATTTTCCATCTACGTTATAGTAAATTGTAGTTAATTTTTGCAGTATTTTTGGCATGAATTCTTTGTATTTAATACATTCATTTAATCTACTGGTAAGATTTCGATATCGGTCAGACATCATTACAGCGTGTTTAATAAGTCATGGAAAAGAAGGACGTCGTAGGGCAAGTGGCCGCTATTTCGCGGCGCTTCTTATATGCATATGCAAATACACGTGTGACACGATTAAGCATATTCAAGCTTGCATTTACATACACTAATGTAATACTTTTACATTTTTACAGCACTGCAAAATTTAAAACATAAAAAATGACACTTTCCAATTATACTCTTTTGCCATAGCAAGATGATACAGTAAGGTCAACAATGTCATTGTTTGTATACAAGACTGCACCTAGTCGAATAAATGTAATTATAAATTTACAGTTTCCTGAAATATATGCTACAATCATCAACGACAATATTTATTTACTTGCATTTATTTTGTCACACCTGGCTGTGTCTTTTGCAATTGTACAATTACATTTATCATTCACGTCTTCCGAGTCTCTTTCATCTATGCATAACACAAAAAGTTATTATTATTAACGTTTTTTGCTTACCACATTTATCTCAAAGTTCAATGCTTACAAATGTTTGTACAGTTCCATTGAAAATATTTTCCATTCGTCGAATTTTTCATCACAAAAGTTGAAATTAAAATATAAATAATTGTCACAAATTTCCGAGCCCCTTGACTGCACGCGTTGAAATTATTAGCACGAACACACTGAGCAAATTATAACGTGAACCCTTGATACTTGTAACGTAAAACTTCGGCATAATGATATTTCATTGTTTATTTCACATTGAATTGTTGATTGCATTTGGCCCACGCTGAATCGGATTGTATTGTATATTGGAACAATCGAAGTCATTCATACGACAAAATCTAACAAAAGTTACAGTATGTAGACGCGGACGTTGTTTTCACTTCGTAATTACATTACTTCGCATTATACTACGCCTGTACATTTACAACGCGCGTATTTAAAGTTGTTGAAGAGTTTTAATTGCGTTACCGTGAAAAGAACAAATTTCGGATAGCGTTTTGCGAAAATGCTTGTGCAAATATTAATTTAAAAACTTGTTGACTTATTTAGTTATGCAAATGAGAATTTCATTGATTCTTAACAAAGCTTAGGTCAGATTTATCTTATTATTCTTACTGAAATTAAATAAATTGATTGATGATTAAGAAATTACTACAATAGAAACACTGAGTCGCAAGTAGTCAAAGGAAAGAAAAAAAAATATTACTTTGAAGTCATTTAACAATTTTCTCGTTGTAGAATCAATGATTGCTAATTGCCGTATTATGTTAGCATTCTAAGTACACGGAAATTTCTCATTATTTACTTGCCAACTTTTTATAATCTCTTTGTAATAATTTGGAAAATTTCTCTCTCACACTTTGTTCTGATAAAGGAATTTCATTTATAAGGGCGTTTTTGTATAATTCCCGCGTGGAAAAAAGAAGAAGTGTGGATGACGTATGAAAAAAGATAGAAGCCATACGATATACAGATTTGTCAATACGCTACTCAGATTTGACCATATGTAATCCAGATTGGGCCAGATTATATCCAGAATCATCCATACTTTAATGTCCGGATCATGTACCAAAAAAGTGGTATAACCCGCGAATAAAAATTAGGTGCAGCCACTACTGTGGGTGGTCCATGGCCACACTCTTTGCCACACTCTTCAAGACCTTAAAGCCGCACGTTGCAACATGGATTTCGATATGTTGCCAAAGGGATAGCCGCACGAGCTACACGCGTGGGTCACGTCTTGGATATGGATAGGACCCACACCTTGCCCACAGCTTAAAAATTTTTTAATAACATGTGACTCGACGTGTCGCCTATACACCTGGCGATACTGACCAAACTGAAAGCCACACGTATGGCCAACAATGTGGGATCAATTTGCTTCTGCGAATCATCTAGCTCAGGGATGGGCACGGTAGGGGTCCCTCATGCCGCTGCTTCCCTCTCCACGCGCAATCATTCGTGGGTAGCGAGGGGAGCGCGGTCGCTTCCCTACCACGCGCACTCGTTAGGGGAACTTGAATCAGCCAATGAGGTGAAGGCATGCGGCGGGATAATCAAACAAGTCAAATATTACAACATTTTGCCGCTAGCGCATAAGAGTAAATTGTAAAGTGGGAAAGCAAATATTACTCAATTATTTATAGTTAATATTAATAGTCGAATGTTTTATACAAGCAGATTCAATTATATTGATCAAAATTAATTGCTGTTCTATAAATAATTATTGCCCAAACCTTACCACGTGGAGGTTTGAAAAAACAGATATTTTTAATAAAAAATATATAAATGCAACAATAATGACACATTTGAATGTATATTTTTCGAGAATATGTTTTTGTCCGTGAGGGTTAATAAACATAAATTTTGTCCTAGTAGTGATATTAATACTAAAATAATAAAAATAATAATAGTAATAATAATAATAATAATAATAATAATAATTATTATTATTATTATTATTATTATTATTATTATTATTATTATTATTATTATAATAATTATAACAGTTGTAGTACATTTCATTTATTTTTAAATTTTAGCGGCAAAGTTTACTCTGTCTCCCATTGGCTGAGGCTTACAGCCAAAATAATTAGCACTCCTCTATGTGGTCTGCGGCGGAGAGTCGAACTTAGTACAGAGAAGGGGATCGTTTCGTGATCTGAGATCACGAGTTTCTAGCTAAAGTATTCTAGCTAAATGAGACGCCACCGTTCTGACATCGTTGATGCACGGTAATGACACGTTCTGCTAAACGTGTGGGCGTCGTATTATTGAAAAATTGTGGGGGGTAGAATTCTGGGACGCAGTGCTGGCACGATTAGATAAGCGTGTGGGCATTTTTTATTGAAAATGCGTGGCCGGCCACACTTTCAGCCACGGTAGTAGTGTATTTGGCTATACGTGTGGGCATCGTATTATTCAAATATTGTGGCGGGTTGGATGCTAGGCCGCGGTATTGGCACGATTTGCAGAGCGTGTGGGCACCATTTATTTGGAAATGCGTGGTCACGGTACCAGCACGTCTGCCTATACGCATAGGCGTCGCCCTATTAACATACTGTGGCGGGTCAAATGCTGGACCGCAGTATTAGCACGATCAGCGAAACGTGTGGGCATTTTTTCATTTCAAATGTGTGCCCAAACACAGTGTCAGTCGCTGCAGTGGCACATTCGGAAAAACACGTGGGCATCCTATTATTTAAATATTTTCGCAGCTTGAAGTATTTGGCTGAAGTCATCTGTACTGTTAAGCCACGGTACTAGCATGTAACATGGCGGTTAACAGAAACAAATCATTTTTAAATTTTATTTATATACACTACATTTAACCTACACTATTACTGTGTATTAAAGAAAAAATATCTTATAACGACGAATAAAAAAAAAAAAAAAAAGAAAAATGTGCAGCGAAATATATTGAATCTAAAAGAAAGGAATACGTGCTTAAATGCCAATCATAGCGTTCGAACGGCAATTTTATTAAATAATATTAGATAAAAAGCATTGCCTGGGCCCGAGTCCTTTTGGACTCGGGCAACGCTGTCGCTTTGCTGGCCACTGAGTGTTCCGTCATCCTCGTCCGTTAACGATGCTCAGCCTATCGTCATCGTCCCGGCTGACATAAAAAGCACACACGCGCACTTATGCCGGCTTGTTACCGACGGGAGCTGGTGAAGGATAAAGGCGAACACGTTAAGACATTCAATTGTTTAGACTTGTAATTAGCGAACGCTTTAACGTGTCCGCGCCGGAAAAAACGTTCCAACCCGCCACAATATTTGAATAATACGATGCCTACATGTATAGACTAATGCACTACTACCGTGGCTGACAGTGTGGCCGGCCACACATTTTCAATAAAAAATGCCCACATCCTTATTAAATCGTGCCAGTACCGCAATCCAGCATTCTACCGGGTAATGTCAACTATGTCAGTAATCATAGGATGGTAATTGAAAGTGAAATTACAAATGTGACATATCTAACTTTGTTATCAAACAAACTGACTTCTCAATCATGCAGATATTTTAACTAACAATTCACACTGAGAAAACCATATCGTACAATGTAGGTAGTATGAAATTTAAATTGTGGACGACACTAATCAGGCCGGATTCACAATACGGGGATGTCGGGTGTTGCGTTGCATCAATGTAAATCAAATGGGACGATCGCCGGCGAACGTCCGATCGTCGTTATTGTGAATCCGGCCTCATATAGTAATCAACGATCTGAAAAGCGCGATTGACTAAGTGAACAGCGCCATCGGCCGCGCAATCTATTAAGGAACCGTGGCAACAATGATCGAATGAGTGAACGTGGCTGCGAAGTTGTGCTTGAAAAATGCAATAAATGTAAGTAAATTTAAAAAGAAGTTAATAACACTAATATTTGTATTACATCAGATACAAAACAATTTTCTTTAGAATGTGTCACATTTATATATTAAAACTATAACCTACAACTTACGGTTATAGCTATTTCCTGACAGGCTCTTTCGTTACTATATAGATAGTGCTTATCTTACTGTATGGGTAGTGTCCGAAACCATTGTATAGTAAGGCATTCTTACGTTCTTACATTGTGTCGCTCACTATCTGGATGTTGTCCGTAACGATCTTGTTTTCTTAGTGCAAGAAGAAGAATTCATGAATAACTTTTTGTGTTACTTCGACCGATGCAATTACATTCAGTGCAATGATCTGATTTTCGATACAGATTTGATCATACGAGTTCTCCTCTTTAAAAAAAAAAAAAAAAACACTAAATGAATAAACATTGATATTACATTAACTTTAATTGCAAAGTAGTTAAGTCAACGTCGAATCAGTCTTCGAATGTCAAATGATACTGGTTTGAATCACTAATGATAGTCAACGTTCAAGGATAGATCTAAGTCTTATTTAACTGATTTTTTATTCCGCGTTGAATCGCCGACCTAAATTAAAATCAATATCACTTGAAATTTAAAGATCGGTTCAACGTCGATTTTACTACTTCCACAACTTCAACTCAACATTGAATCAACATTTTTCAACTAGTGTGTGTAATTATATTTAACCACGTTACCAGGTTCTGAAGTTGATCTTCGATCGCATGATATGACGAAACTGATGAAGTTTTACGCGCATTCGTTTCAGATTTCAAACGCTTTGCCACTCCGTACATCGGTAAAGCGTAGGAATTCTAAAACAAATACCACGTTTGACAAGCCCAGTCTCCTGTGTCGTCTTCAAATTTGGTTAACGCAACCGTGTGGTGTTGGCACGTGAGGATACATTTACCTCGGTGAAAGTGATTTTTTATTTTACTCTATAATGGGCATTCGATACCTTATTCGATATACCACATCTTTTTAGGGCTTCCTACCTTTCAAATTTACAAGATATCCTCAAGTTTACAAAATAAATCGGTTATTGAAATTTGACGTTCCCTTTAATACGTTTTATTTGCACCGTTGCACGGATAAAAATGTACCAACTGTAATTTTGCTGTTACACGAACCATTACTATTACGAACAGCTTGCTTTTTGAAAGCGAAAAACAATCGTAATAAACGCTTGTTTACTAGAGCAAATAGGCCTTTAATATTTAATTCCACCAAATGCAAGCTCTGATTTCGAAATTTACGTCGTATTTTTCCCTGCCACGATTTACATATTTATACGACCGTAGTTGCGTTTCAGCCATTGCCCAAAAGCACGGCGCATTACAACGTAAAAGAATACACTTAGAAATAAATTTTATATTTCGTAAACATTACCGGCCGAGCCGTGGCTACGTGCTCACGCCCGAGGGAAAAATCTTAGAGTCGATCAGTTTTTAAAATATTCAAATACAATTTACTTCGGAATTGTATTTCGTGTTTTCCTGCCATAAATTTGTAAATGAGATTTACGTTTTGTTCGAATTAAATTGTGTATTCTACGACGCAAAGGTCTGTCGCCCTTTCGCCCCGACATTTTTCTTTTTACTCGTCGTTTCTTTCTTTCTCTTTTTCTTTCTCTCTTTCTTTTAATCTTATGATATCGTGCGCACGCATTAATTAAAACCATGCTATTCGTATAACACACTACACGCATTACAATTTTTCTCGCAGGCGAATTCGAAAAGTCACGGAACAATGGCCGATTTTTAAACAACAATTATGGACGATGATAATTCTCATTCACGGTTATTCGGCTGCGAAGGTTTACGATACAGAATACAACAAATTGGTAAGATTAATGCGCATGAGTTATTGCGCAGTGAATGAGACAGCTGGCAACGATCCAGCGAGGCCAGTTCTGTTTGGTATTTAACGAAACACAAAAATTAACACAATGTAAAGGGACAAAATAATGGACCTTCTTGCATGGTAATGGCTGTGGCTGTGAGTAGTGTGGATGTTCCAAAAAAGTTTTATTTTAAAACACTAAAAAGTTTCTTGAATTTTTAAAAGATAGGTTAAAATTTCAAATGCTTTAAATGTTTTATATGTGATTCTAAAGAAGTTTGAAAAGAAATTTTAGTTTTTGTAATAAATTATTCAATATTTTAAAAAAATTCAAATTTTAAATACAGAAAGTCGTAAAGGAAGGACGGGATGAATAGTTTCTGAGCGTGCATTTTAATCAAACAAGCATTTGATTAAAACGTCTAGAACTTTCTATAAAACGAGATTGGTTAATTGGTTTGACAAGTTGAACCAAAAAGTTATCGGTTTAAGTGAAATTGATATTAAACTTGAGTGATATTAAATTGATATAAATTAAACAATGGAATTAATTGTGCACGGGAGCAAAGCAATCGATGAAGTTATAATAAGATGGCAATTTATTTTTGAATGTTTTTTGCAAGAGGTGATGCTTTCGAAATCTATTTTATAATATTCAATGATTAAAGAGGCAAGGTAGTTTTAGATAAAACAAAATTTGACACATTTGTATCATATCATGGTTAAGTAAAATGAAATAATGTTGCACTAAAATACAGTTATCCAAAAATTGTAATAATATCAGGGTTAAAATATTATTTCTCTGTTATCACAATGTGAGACTTCCATCAATTGTATGTCAGAGAAAAAGAGATACAAGTTTGAAAAATGTTAGGATGAGAGTTAGTATTGAAAAAAGGACTAGTGAAAGCAGCTGCACTTGGTCCTGTATTAGTACTCGAAGACAGAAGACTGTAATATAATTTCATCAGTGCGATGTTCATGTGAGCTAGGTCAATTTTTCTTTCTAATTGGAAGTCATTGCTGAAAGTCATAGCTGAAATAAAGACAGATTCAAGGTAATTTGTCGGGAGAAGGACCACATCTGATGGCGAGAAAGACAGGAAAAACGTCTAAGAAATTGTAATTTCGTAATTTAGCTTTCTTTTGCGAGCCACTCACATAATTGAAAAAGTGATTCACATTTTCTGAAGTAGAACTTGCAACAGTGGATATACATTTGCAATTTCTATCCGTAGAAGATGAAGCAATTCTACGAAATTGATGAAGACGCATGTATTATTTAGTGATGTTTCTAGATAGAAAATTTTTTAGTTCTTTTTTTCACCCGATGAAAAGATACTAAATTGAAAGGTCGCGTTTAATTCAAGCTCTCGTGATTCTTTAGTTTCCTTATCACGTCCGAAAACAATTGAATTTCTGTTGTTAACACTAAATGTTAAACGTTTAATTTCATTACTTCCGATAATATAACCTGATTCTATATTGTGTTAAATATTACGCACATGTTTCGTAAATTTAATACATCAGTATATGAAATTTAATGTGGGATATTATCGAACTTGTAACTGTATGTTAATTAATTTATATATATATGTGTGTGTGAAACGAACTTCGCTATAGATGTATTAATTTTGACATTCAATTACTAAGCACAGCATAAAGTAAGAAAAACATTTGAGTTTAGTAACTGTCCGAAGATGTTGTGAGCCAATTTAATTAAAACACCTAACACATTTAGGCAGCTAACCTGTTTAAGTCATATATGGGAAATAATGTCATGTGAAATAAGATCATTGAAAGCATTTATTTAAGTTCACGATGTAATGGCATCGGACATATTTTTTAAGAAAATTCATTTATTATTTTATATTGCATGCCAAGGAAAAAGTTTCTTGCACTGCTTTTTAGGGTAAATACCCTAAGGTAAATAGTTTCCAAATAACATCGGACAAGTTTACCTTGTTAGCGTGGCAGAAATATCTCTATCCTCAGCTTTGAGGACATTTTTTACGCCGATTGGGAGTTTGAAAATTGTCCGGAACTGCTTGTACACGGTCGTGAGCAATTTGTTCACAATAATTGCTTACGAGCGCACGAACCACAAGGTAAATCACAAGGATTTAATGATAAAGTCATTCTTTAAAGCATAAATTTCGCAATTCCACGTTTTTCGCTGCTTATAAAACTGCTTAGCAGAAAAGAAAAATGCCGCCGAAAAATATGATTAGCGTTCGCACGCTCGTCGCCTTTTTCTCCGAGTTAAACATTCAAAGTAGAAACAACTTGCAACGCGCGCATTTTAATTTCAGGAGGTAATTAAGCGAATTTTAGAAAATACCAGCTGCGAACGATCAAAATAAATTTTTGACCGTTCTTATCTATGTTTCACAATGCAAAAACAAGTACCTATTTGCATTATTTTTATCCTTGTTTTTAGATTCAAAAATTCTTACGTTTGCTTCCCGAGAAGAACTAACCTTATCAATCATAGTATGACCAAACTCAAAGTTGTGACGGTTCGATATATTTTGGCAAACAGGATCATCAATCAATAATGTAAATCTAATGAATCAATCAAGGCAACCAATTCCAGCAGGATTACGAAGGTTTTAGCAAGTATAGTTTTCGCAAACGTCCCGTGTGATCTTAATTTATCCGCGGCTTCATCTGGACCGCAAACAGTAACCCGTTGTATTAAATACACCTGCTGCATCAACTGTACAAGTTGAATCATCTTTTCCAATTACAACAACTTCTCTCATTTTACCAGGACTGCCATCTTAGCAACCCACATCACCTTGACTAACTTCTCTTGGTGCTTGTGTATTACCTTAAGAAAATGTATCCCCATTCTCTAACACCGTTCCACTAACGTTCCTTAAACCAACTTCCATCAATTCACCAACATCAATTACTGGACAGCAACATTTTACTTCCAATCAACTCACAATCGTCAAACAAGCAAATCATAGGAATAATTTTAAATAGAATTTTTCCAAATTGAAAGCATTTAGAGCAGCTAGACTCAAATTCTCGAATAAACACACAATGAATTCGTAAACAATAACGGCACTTTTGCGCGTTTATTTACCGTCTAATAAGTGTGAGGTGCTTGAAAAAATATAAACAATGCAGCGCAAGAAGGATAGTGCCACAGATACAGTTTACAAATTATCTTGCCGAAAGGCCGATGTATTTGGACGGAAAACGGATTTGAAGGAATTCAATGATGAGTTATTAATCAGTCCCACTGAATGTAAGAATTGACTTTTAATGAAATTGCGTAGAACTTATTATATATAAAACAAATTAAAGTGATATACATTTTTATAAAAATGATTAAAAAAATACTATTTTTCAAACTTTTTTTCACTTAACGTTTGTAGAATCATAATTATCTATTTTTAAAGCTGAATTTAATATGTCATTGACCAAATGATTTCATTGTGGAACGGCAGCGGCGACGGACAGCCGCCGCGGTTATTATGTGTTCAAACGCCATATTTATTCGCAACATTTCACATCGAATCATTCCATGGTTTATCGATATGCCGTTAACACATGTACGTGTACTTTTAAAAGAAAACTTTTTTGTTGGATTGTACCCGTTTTTCGATAACCAAAAAAAATATATATATGAACAATGCCAAGATTCGTATGCCGTAAAACGCACAAAGTCTTCGTTTTTGTGTTTCAATTAGATCTTCTAAGTGCTAATATTCTTAAATCCACCATTTTAATTATTTTTACCTCTATCCATTTCCATTTACATACTTCATACCGATTTTCCGTAATTTCGTCTATTTCTGCCTGTATCATTCTATTTTTATCTCATTGTTTCACAAAGAGAGACAAATAAAGGTAGGCGCTTTGCATTCATTGTTTCTTTTCGACGAGAGACGAATAGTGGTGAATGGCTTTGTGCATCGTGTCGCATTACTTTGAGGTTTCTTTCTCAGACTGATAAACGTGCATGTATCATCCACTACAATATTTTCAAAAATGTCTAGTTTCATTAACAAACGCGAGTCAAACTGACGCATTCGGACCACGATCGAGGGATCCTTGATCAAGCGTTTATCTTGATTATCCGATGAAGTAAAACTCGATTTAGTAACTAATCGTTTTTTCACTCGAAAATGAGAACTGATACCGCGGAGCATAAAATATTGAAGAATGGATCATTTGTTGTGATTATTAGAATGCATTTAAATGTAGATTTACAGTTTTATGAGTTAATTTAAAAAAGATTAACAGTTTCCTAAACTACTGTCGTAACTACTTAACTGATAACAAAAGTTTGTTTATTTCATTAAAAATTAATAAATGATTTTATTATAAAATAATACAAAAATAACACATATCTCAATAAATTAGTTACTTAAAAAAAGTTAAACATTGTAACAAAGCGTGATAATAATTTCTTTAATTTTCTTCAAAAAATCCGCAATTACCGAGTTGGTCAAACACGATTTTATATCCATATGTCGCAGTGAAGTAAATCTATAAATAATCTGTCACGAAATCGTTGCATGACGTTTTTGTACAGATTTTCGCAGCGGAGTTAAAAACTCGATTAACGTCAGCGTTGGATCGTGTTTGATCGACGAATTAGCGAGGGAATTGGTTTTCGCCCCTATAACTGTTAGTAATTAGTTGATGTTAAAATCTATGAAATAACTTGTTATTGTCCTCCCTGCGGATGTTAAAAAAATCATCAAATTTTGCAAAAAAAAAAAAAAAAATGAATTTGCATAAAAGTAAAGTTGGTTGGTGCGGAGTAGCAAGGGGATGATGATTAAATAAAAAAGTAAAGTCAGAGAGAGGAAAAAAAATAGGAGAAATCGCTCAATGAATCGCGCTGGCACGCAAAAACGAGGGTACGCGATTCACGTTTGAAATATTTGTAGCAGTTTCGTTATTTCAAGCTTGACGTTGATGCGGGGCGACGGCAGAAAAAAATGCCTCGCTTTCGAGTGCCGTCACTGCACTTAAATAGAGACGATACCTACTTTTCATTGTCACGTACATTACGCAACCTCGCTCGTATGACGGAATGGCGAAATATCATGCGTGCGCACACGGTTTCACTTTGACGCAAACACAGGGCGTGCGCGCTCGCTTCTAATGCTGCCGAACATTTTATCGCAGGGTTAATTATAGTTCAATTAATGTTGCTTTGTTTTTATCTGAACGATGTTGCAACCGCATTTAAATAAAGTGGGAAGATGTTTCACCATTGTGTATGTGTATGTGCAGGGAGGGGGGGGGGGGGGGCGGGAAAGAAAGGGAAAAATTTAATAATTTTTGTTTTTTTACTACCACAAGCTTTCCAAAATAGCCTTTTTTTTGCTTTTTGGGCCCTTTTTTTTAAAAAAAACCTTGTTAAAAACAAGAAAAACAAAAGAAATTTTTTTAAAAAAAAAAAAAACCATAATCTGTCCTTTAAACACCTTCCCCGCCCCAACACACCTCTCAACAACTCGTTTCG
>JABFOV010001704.1:0-23536 GCA_022817685.1 Aradophagus sp. ZL-2020
GCTGTATTCTGGTCGTTCATCGGATTTTAAGAAAAATGTAATTTAAAAAAAGTACCAAAGAATATTCAACTTAAAATGTAAACATACGCTAACTTGTTATAAAAAAAGTTTATAAAAAATAAAAAAAAAACTTGCTAAAAACTAACGGAAAAGCTAAAGTAAGTTAAGAAAATCAACGTGTTCAAAGTACATCATGTTTGGTCACGGCACAAGCACTGGAAGTCGAGTCATAGCGTCAGATCAAAGTCTCAGAGTCAGTCGGTTGTTGCACAGACACACACTTGCCTGCTGGATCACGCGTAGAGTCAATTGCAAAGCGATGTCTGAAAAATTAAAAGCAAGTAAAAAAAACGTAAAAAAGTAAAGTATAAAAGCAGTTTGAGCGTGATTAAAGCACAGAGTCACTAAGGCCAAATGCGAAAACGTCCGATCGATTCGGAAACGCCATTAACCCAGTTTATGTGGCTTGATCTGCAGGTGGCAAAGCGACCCAGTGCGATTATGGCGGGAGGGGCTCGCAACCGGCTTACCGGTGTCCCGAGAGCAACATCTGAGTATCTGCGAGAGACTGGTGCCTACGGTATTTATCACCAGCCCTAGACGATATACGCAACAAACAATTCAATGTTGAGATAAACAGATTTCTATAAAGGCTACTCTACACAGTGACAGAAATCAAAATATATCACATGTATATATATATTTAAATAATATATATATATGTATCTCAAATAAATTGACGTAACAAGTAATAACAGCCAATAAATGTCTAACTGTAAAGACACAATTGTTTTTTCGAGTCGTTGACAATGGCAAAAAGGCAATGAAAAAGTTAAAGTTTAAAATTTGCCCGATATACAACTTCTATATTGTATGTGTGGTTCATATACTTTACTTTCATAAATATCGTTAAATAATGCACCTTTTGAGAGAAAGAACTTAATGTGACTTTTTACAAGTGTAATGTAAGCATTAATTTGTCGCTGCATCTGATTTTAAAAGAAGTTTGAATTATCATTGCTATGATTTCGATTATTGTCGATATTATATTAAGAACAAATTCAACAGTTTTTTTTTTTTTCCTTTCATTTATATCATTTCAATAGATTGCAGTCTATCTACCAATTGTCTAATCTTTAGGCCAATCAGCAGTTACTGTTCCTTGGAAAATAGTTAAATTTTGTTCTCTTTAGGCGCAGCTGTATGTCAACTGGAGTTGTTTTCACGCTCGCCACTCGAGCTTAGTTTTTTGCTAAAACCAAAGAATTCGATTTCTATCTTTCTCTCTTTTAAGTCTGTGTAAGGAAACCGACGTTGCTTCCTGCACTTGTTTTCCTTTTTGTTTGTATTTTTTTATTAGTATGATTTTTTTTATTAGCTGTTTTTTCTTATCTTTTTTTTTATTTTTAGACATTATAATTGTATAAATACATGCACATACAGACACATTTAAATGTATACTCGTTTTCACAATACTTTAATTAGATTATCAATTATTTCTGCCGTTTTTAATCAAAGTTGCAATAATTTGTTTTGGTGGGGTTGCACTCGCCAAACAAGTAATTTTTTGTTTGTTCATTTATTTCTGTTACGTTACGTGTGTAAATTCATAACTGCCGACTCGAGGTGATGCAGGATACCTAGTGCTTTTATCTTTAACAGGGTGTTGAAATCTGCTCACGATGAATGGTATGAAATAAATAGACATAATAAATAGATACTTTTTTTTCACAAGTTTTGATGCCTAATTAAGTCACAAGCTTTGCGCCTAATTTTGAATTGTATCGACTGTCTATTATATCAACTATTTATTAAGTTTGGAAGTATTTGTTATTGCAAATAAGATTTATATACTTATATATACATATTTATTATACCAAAGTTTTGTATCCCTTTTTTCATTGAAATAAATCTGTCACATTTGCGATATGTAATTTTGTTTAGAAAAATCGTTCCAACAATTTGTCTTATCCAATTAACAGTAATTTTAAATTCTTTCAGGAGTCGAGTTAAAATTCTTTTAATAACGTACTGGAAAAACTTTTTGCAACAATACAAAGATCACAAATTTATAGCTTTTTCAAATGTTTAGTATAAACAAATCAACGAAGAATGTTCATTACTTTTTCGCTAACAATATTATTTCATTGCTTTTGCAGGTCGGCCGGATCTGGCAAAGACACTTTGGATGACAGGTAAAAAGAAAAAGCTTTTGTTCCCTAAATTTTTCAAGCAGTATTTGTGTCAATTCTCTAAGCAATATTTTTGTGATGCAGGAAACTTTTTGTTGGTGGACTTAGTTGGGAAACTTCAGACAGTAAGTTGAAACTTCAAAAATATAAGATAAAATTAAAAACTGATTTCTTCTGGATTTATATGATGAAACTCTTTAACCTTAGGACACCTTCGGATGGCAGATTGGCACTGTCATATGAGAATAATATTTACTGATAAATCCACAAGATATCAAATTTAATTTTAAATATTTGTATATTATATTTTACATAGAATAATTTCTCACATTTTCTTACAGAGGAATTAAGAGAACATTTTAGCCAATATGGTGACATTGAGAGTATTAATGTTAAGACAGACCCTAACACTGGTCGGTCTCGAGGTTTTGCGTTTATTGTTTTTGCCAAAGCTGAATCTTTGGATAAGGTAATTTAATTTGGATATGAAAATAAATATATGAAATCTATAAATAAAGCACAAAAATTTGAATTTAAATGATGTAATTTTAAAGTCAGTTCTGCTACTGAGTAGTTTTGAGGACAATATATTTTCTGATAATTAAAAAAAAAAAAAAAAAAAAAAATCTCAAATGTATGTATCTTTTCCATGTTTGACTAATTTTATAATTTCAACTTTAGATTATGGCAGCTGGCGACCATATTATTAACAACAAAAAAGTTGATCCAAAGAAAGCGAAAGCGCGGCATGGTAAAATTTTCGTTGGCGGGCTCTCTACCGAATTATCGGATGACGACATTAAAAACTTCTTTTCCCAATTTGGAAATGTTCGTATCAAATAAGAGATGTCTTCAAAAGTTTACAATTAGTTTCTATGTACTTATTGTAACAATTGTTATTTTAGATCGTAGATGTTGAATTGCCGTTTGATAAGACAAAGAATCAAAGGAAAGGATTCTGCTTTATTACCTTTGAATCCGAACAAATCATTACTGATCTTCTCAAAACACCAAAGCTCACGATCAACGGCAAAGAGGTACAGTATTAAATGTTACAATTTATGATAAGACAGTGCTTCATTTTTTTTTCCTTACCTTTTCTTTTCTTTTCTTTTTTCTTATAGTTATTTTTGACGTGTAAGAATCCAAAAGTGTTTTACTTTACCAACAATTGAAACACTTGTGGTGTTTTAAATACCACAATGTTTCAAAATGTCACTTGTTTTGAACAATATTTTAAAAAGCTAAATGAATTTATTATTGATAGGTCGACATTAACAAAGCTACGCCAAAACATGATGGCATGGGAGGAATCCGTGGAGTCATGCCGAGAGGTCGTGGTGCACGTGGAGGTCGAGGCCGTGGATTCGGCGCTCAGGGTGGATGGGGCCAAGGATATGGCGCTGGTTATGGCGGTTACGGTCAGGGTGGTTATGGAGGTGGTTATGATGGCTATGGAGGTGGCTACGATTATTACGGAGGTGGTGGCTACGGAGGCTATGGCAACTATGACTACAGTGGATATGGTAAATAATCGAAATTTTCGTCGAAGAAAAACAAAAAGAAAAAGAAAACTTCCAATAACGTCAATATATCACAATATGTTAGACCTATTTTCAAATGACGAAAAAGTCTAAGATCAAGATATGATCAATTCCATTAATGAATTCTTTCAAGCAAAATTTTTCCAAAATGCAATATAAAAATTTGGCAGACCACATCAAATATTCTAACAATCCTGCTTGGTGAAAAATTTAATAACTGAGTCACACTGCCATATAAACAGGGAAGATGAATAAGGTGAACTCAAAGCATCATTTGTCTTTATCTGTTTCTTATGTTCCTCTGTTTGGTCTTTTTTTTGAAAAAAAATTAACAAATTTTACATGTATAAGTATATAATTGGTATATACTGGGAAAGTTGAATTTGTAAATTTAAATCAAAATTTATGTTTGAAAGTTTTGTCAGCAATGATGCCCTTTTCTCCTTAGGACACCTTCAAACGGTAGAATGGCACTACCGAATGAGAAAATTTAAGGTTTACTGAGCTGCACAAAAATTAGTAAATAATTATTATAGAATAACTACACATTCTACTTTGATTGAAAGAATTCATTTGTCGAATTATATCATTTGTAACTTGTATTGATTTTTTGACATCCAAGTTGGAACCCGTCATCCACACAAGAAAGAATGTTGAACAAGTAATGTGTGAAGTGATGTCGAAAGCAAGAAAAAGAAAAGAAACGTTTCCTTTGGTTTTGATCTTCTGGCTCCTGCTTTTCATCCTTCATACATTCCTAATCAGCATGTCAAACATTTTCATTCGCCATTTCATCCTCTTTAAATCAGTGAACGGTTTCTATTTGTGACTTTTCAATATGACAATATCAATTGTTATCCCTACCTTTTATTTCCCTTCAAAAATTTTCTTTCTCAACATTTTATTACAATCATAACTCGCATATACACATGCTACAATCGTCTTGTTGAAGAATCTTTATATTCATAATTGTCAAATATTTTATTATTTTTTAACTAATTGAACGAAAGTAATACTTCTTAAATATATATTTTAATATATACCTGTTACTGTAAATAAGGTACAATTAAGTAGACAAAAAAATCCTATTATACTTAATTGGTTCTTACTTATAGTCGCAGATATAATGAAAGGTAAGTTGAAGAAGTAATTACTTGAACAAAGTGAATAAAAAATTAATTGTTTAATGACGTATTTACAAATTAATAAAAATTAAAATTTAATAATTGAAATTATTAATTTGAATCGGAATTATACAATCAGTTAACATACAAATTAAATGTACTCTGAAAAATGATGTACATCTTGACTCACCGCATTGTCTCTTGTACCGTGTGTTTCATGAAAACGCAGACGGCTATGGATACGGCGGTGGTAGTTACGATGGTGGATACAGTGGTGGTCGTGGTGGTGCACGCGGTAAAGGTACGCATTAGCGTTCCTTCTTTACTGTTACTATTCAGTTCAATCACAGCAAATTTATATTATGAATAATGTTGTTGTTGTCGAATGTCTTGTATTAATTTGCAACCTATGTAATAATACTAACAATCATGAGTTTCGAATGGCTCACCACCGATTTAAGACTGCAAAAATGGAAAGAGAAAAATGATAAAGGGAAAATAAAAGCAATTACTTGTCACAAGACGATTATCAACTTATCCTTTGGTATAATTGTTTCATTAATACAATATGTGGCGCAGTCTTTAATCGTTCATTCTCATGCTCATATTTCACAAAGTTGCATGTATCGTGTTCCTGAAATCTTCCTTTTCCTTATTCATCTATGAAATCATTTTTTTTTTATTTTCATCTTCTGTTGAATTATCATTATTCACATCAAATTATGTGTATCACAAATGAAATTACTAGTGTTCCCATCTGTTGCAAAACGTTTATGCAATGTTAATAATTTTTTTTATCAAGTTTTTTATACTTATTTACACAGCTTACTACCTTAGCCTGCAGCCTCTACACAATCATTCTTAACGACATCAGCGCATATCATAGTTTTATTAAGTTAGATCAGATAAGATTTTATGATCAATACATTACGCAAAGATTTATTTACCTACATCCAAGTAGTCATAGTTTTAGCTTTAATTTTTTTAATCTGTACGTTTATAATTTGTGTGCATTTTTCCCTCACTTTTATTCTATTATTTAATGATTCATATTAAATTAGATATTTTATAGTTCAATTTGATTAGATTAGTTAACTTAACAATATAATTACAAATAAGTGCTCGCATATACATTCATTAATATAATGTCACGTTGTGACTTTGTTGCAGGAGGCTCAGGTTATGGGGGAAAGCAAAGGGGTGGTGCTCGTCAAAATCAAAGGCACCAGCCTTACTAATTGGAATCATAATTACCATCACAATGCAGTAGCGTTGTGTAATGCTGGTGAGTGTCTTTGTTTGCTTCTTGTTGCAGTTTGTTCAAATCAATGTTTTTTAGTGCTTATCTGGTAATCTTCATAATTCTTAAATCGAATTTTTAGATTTTTCTTATACTCGGGTCTCGCACCTTTAAACTAATCTTTTAACAATTTTTTAACAAAAATGGTTAAATGTTAGCTTCGCCCGCATCAAGGGAACAAGGAACATGTCAAAAAATAGTGGAATTTCGAAGTGAGAAGACATTTAAAATTGAAATTAGTACAATAAAGCAAATTTTCGATTATGCAACTAAATATAAATTACAAAGATACTTAATAATAATAATAATTTTTCCTATATTTTTTTCCTGTTTAATAATATTCATAAATGATTACAAAAAAGTAATTAAATATTAAAAATAATGTAATTTTATCTAAATAAGTATTGTAATTTAATTTAAATATAAGCATAATATAATGTAATTTAAAGATGTGACAATGAAGTTATTTACTATCCTCTATTCTGTTATCTATTATTTACGTCATGTATTTTAACATTTTTTTACGTTACAACAAAATTTTTATTTCGATTTTAATCATAAATAAAGGAATTGGCTTAATATGAAATATTGAGTTTAAAAGAATTTTCAGAGAACGTTTTAGATTTTCATAAAAGGAATAAGATTTTGAACGGATCAAAGGACTGGGACCCGAGCAATTTTTTTTTTTTTTTTTGCTAATATATAATTAAATGAATAATTACTTTAACATGATTATTATTGTACTTTTTTGTTCTAATTTAAATATTATTTAAAAAAGTAATGGTTTTGGAGACATTTTTAAACAATTGCAGATAAGCATATACTTAATCCCACGAATTCCATTTTAATTGTTCTGTGTCTTTGCAGGTAAATCCAAACCATATGTCACGTTCAAATCATCATTCCATGTGTCCCATTGTCTTAATTAAACAGTTAAATCGCCGCGCATGAACAAAATTGTTTTAATTTTGACCCTTAAATCTACTCTTATATGCAACATCGAAACGAACGTTTCATAGAGGAAGAAAATGAGATTTTGTATTTTAAGTTAAAAACCACCATCGGGTACACTAAGTAACTACGACTCGTCCTACATTCTATATGTTGTTCGCCCTTTCTTCATCCACTCATACTCTTTCCCTCTATCATTTATCAACTCAAACCTTCTTCATTAATTTATGCCACAGCCACGGGATACGGCAAAACGACTGAGGCACAAGTCGTACAAAGTTCTTTGCAATCTTCTCACATAGCGACCAACTGGCAACAACAGAAGCCACAATTGAAGAAGCGAAAGCTACACCACAAATATTAATGACGGCATTAATTTCTGTCGTCCGGTTCTTTGCCGTGTCTTGTACAATCGTTATCTTATTTTATTCACCCGTGAATTTTAAGAATCAATTCAGGATTGTTTTTTTAAGTTTTTTTTTATTCTTTTAAATTCTTACACATTTATTCAAAAACTTATTGTATTGTGTAATAAATTAAACGGGCAATGTACTTTGACACGCGCGCGCTTCAACAGCCTTTTACATTTGAATAGATTTTTTTCTAGTTTTTTCCTAGTATTTTTTCTACATTGCACATTTGACCAGTTAATAATTTCAAACATTGCGCAGTTTCACTATTCAACACGTCGACATGTAGTGAACTAATAATGAAAGAAAAAAATTGTTGCTTCCTTAATGGTTAAGAAAATAGGTTAAATTGATTCAAATCCTATTTTTTAATTTTTTTTTTTTTTATTTTCTTTAATATCCCTGTGTACATAACTGAATTTGTATACTTGTCGCTGATAATTGTCGTTGACTTAGTAAATGTTATTTCTTTTTTTAGCATATCGAACGATTCCTGTAGACGCGTTAATTTCTGTATCTACTGCTTTTTCTTTTATATAAACATATATATAGAACATATATATTAAGTACACAATTTTCTTTGTATCTTGCTTTACCAATCGTTGAAATTCCCTCCCCCCTTCCCCTTCTCATAATTCATTTTGCATTAAACGTCAAAGGAGAATTGACAGAAATGCGCTTTTTGTGTAAATTGATTTATAACGCGTCGAACAAAAGTGATGAATAATACGCGTGATTATATTTAATGTTTGATTAAAAACGGATTAGAAGACTGACAGCTTTTGGTTACACTGACAAGTTTTTCTCCTATCTTTTCACTCTTTCTTTTCACTCCCCGTCCTGCCTCTCTTTATTTTATATTTACTTTTAATATAAAATTCGGAAAACGATACGCGCGCGCGGAAGGAAGAGTTCATGTCCAAAACGATGCATTTTTTGTACATTTACTATTCCTTTCGATTGTATGTTATGTATGATCGAATTTGCGTTGCGTGAAAATAGGAAAATATATTTAGATATTTACATGAATATATATTGGAAGAAAAAATTTTGTTTTTTTTTTTATTTAAACAATTTGTAAAACGCGCAAAACAAGCAATAAAGCAGTTTGCAAACATTGTAATATATGATCAGAACATTATTGCACTTAACTGAAGTTAATCGTCCATTCTGGTCCTTCCAAACTACGACAACATTGTTGAAATTGTCAATAAACTTGCATAATATAATTATTATCCATCTTAATTTTAATTAACAACAAAAGTCTCAAACTTTGTATTGCACGTTTGTATAAATTGTTTATTTTTATGTAACACCATCGCAAATAAAAGTATTTCAAACAAAAGTATTTTGAATATTTTGATTCATACTAGCGTTTATCTTTGTAATGTGCTGAATTTTTTTTCTCAACATGTTCGAATCTTTATATAGAACCAAAAGTTTATTTATACAAAACAGGCAAACGCCCACTAATAAAAACATAATAATAAAAAAATTTTTCAGTCTGGTAATGATTCAAGCAAACTGAATGTAACACTACATTCATAATTTAAAAAATAAATACTATTTCCACTTCAACGTCAAATAACTGTTTTATAAATCTAATAAATTAAGATCGCGATAATCCTAAAAAATTATAAATTAATCTTTTAATTGTTATTGTGTTACTTTATATTGTATTAAAGTTCATAGATATTCTTGACTGAATATTTTATTAATGATCAAGTTGTATAAATATACCTACTTAACAGATTCTAGATTTTCTTTAACAAATATTTTGTTCCTAAAATCTTGCAACAAATCAGGTTTTAATACCATTGCTTTTTCTATAAATTTTATCAGAGTCTTTCGTTTATCATAGTTGGCGATAGACATATTTTGAAGGTGAAATGTGAAAATGTTTCCATCAATATCGGATGCGATCAGCTGTTTGCCATTAACAGTAAATTTCAAAGAATAAAAGCTTTTTTTATGCGGAGACGTAGTAACAGACATAGGTTCATAAGTTTTACTTGCTAAATCCCAAATCCAGATTTCTGTATCATTAATGGATGCCAGAATGACTGGATTTGTAGGACTCCAAACAACACTTTTGACTACGGTTTTCTTAAAAAGCAATGTGATTAGTGGTTCAGTCAATCCATCACACCAGATACGGGCACTTCTATCCGCCCCGCTAGTGACGAATATCTTATGGCAAAATGGTGAAAATTCGAGAGAATAAACTGGACCATTATGTGCGAATAAATGATTCACTGGACGCTGTGGCTCATCATTTGAGTATCGAAAAATGTACCCTTCGTCTGAGCCTACTAAGTATTCCGAATTTTGCAATGGAAATCGTTTCAATAGTATTGCAGCTGCATACTCAAATAGTAGAATGTCTTTATCGTTTTTCTGTAAAACAGAAACAACTACAGTTAATATATAAATATATGTTAAAAGTAGAAGATTGACAACAAATCTAAAAAGTTGTGGTGCCTCATAAAATACATGAAAATAACTAATATCAATTACGACTTGTTCAATCAGGTAAGGTGGTTTAAGGTAAAAATACAACTGACCTAAAATATTGGTACTGTTATATATATGCTTGTAAAATATTACAGATTTCGATGATTATGTAATACATCTGGATACGAAAATAAAAAAAATCTCTTTTGAGGCATTCAGAATTTTCCTAAAAAATCATTAACATTTGCTTTTATTTTTAGTGCTCAAATTCTGCATTTGGACTTTTCCCATGGACTATAATTTTAAAAAAACAAATCCAGCTTACGTCACGTAAATGTTGAACTTCATAACTTTGTTTTCTACTTCTGTGCACTCTCGTCATTTCTGTAGCTTCAAAGTTTTTTTCCATGGAATAACATTGGATCCTGCCATCTTGATTCGCAGTGTAAATTTCATTCTCAAGACTATCAGTCGAGTTGAACGATTCATCTATTTTCATAGAGTTATCATTATTAATCCACCACTGCACATCCCAGTGTGGTTTATGGGAACGCGAGTCAATGCCCGAGCATTTTTTCACAACCATTAAAGTTTCCCCGCTGATATCAACCACTTGGACTTCACCATTATAAAATCCTACGACGATCCAGCTCGGTCTACTTGTGCTCCAATCCAAAGCAGATATAGGACTCTCAAAATCAAACGAGCGTTCAGGGTCCTGAGGATTTTTGGCACACCAAATAAGAAGCAAACCTTTAATATTTTCACTATCACTGGATATGAACTTCATTGGTGGACCATATCCTACAGCCATGAGGTCATGGTCTTTAACATTCCAAGCAAAAGCGCTGACTATCCGATTTCTGACTTGATCTATTGTATATGTCCACAATAGCTTTAATTCGTACGTCGGCTTTCGCTCAGGATCAGAAATAGTTTCTTCAACTAAGCCCTTGTATAACTTTTGCGACATTTTGTAAGTATTACTCGCTAAAATACGCAATATCACTCGTACAGCTTCTCGAAATCTGGTATTGTAATATATGTGAAATAATTGTTCTGTAACACTTTTAACTTTTGCGTTGTCAGCGAGTGACATCTGCAATGAAATTGTTATTTTGTTAATTTATAAATCTTTTTGCAATAAAACATTTAATTTTTTTTATAGATAGTTCTATTTTAAATGATTTCTTATTTTTATATTGAATAGCAAATGAATAATAGCAATGAATAGCTAATGATTAGCAAAATAAAAAATGTAAATTAACTTTTATTATTTTTTAGAACACTTTGTACCTTACACGGGATTTCAGTAGACGTTTTTTCAACTTTGAAATCATCATACATAATCCAGTGATTCACGTAGGTTCCTCGATTATATCGGCGAATTTTCGATAGTTGGGTGTAGCAATTTTTAACACTGGGATTGATGGTCTGTGTTTCCGAACTTATCATATGTCGAGACAAGTTGCCATCGCGAAGCAATCGTTTGTATCGCTCATTATCAGATTTTATTAATTCGCTAGACAACTCCCTTGTATCGTACACCTTTTGCGGTAACTCAAACAACATAAATGTTTCCGTTTCATTCAATATTATCTTTATAAATTCAGAAGGTGCCTTCTCATAATTGGGATCACTCCTATTAAAAAAATTGCTAAAGTTTTAGTTGTTCATTATGCATCAAAGAAATTAAAACTAAAATGTTTTTTATCTAATTGTATACTGACAAAACTACAAAGTGAGTTATTATTCAAATGGTAAAACCAATACAGTTTTACCATTAAAGTATTTACTTTTATTATTTGCTTTCCTCTATAATGCACTGATTTCTGTTATTTAGGAATACGAAAATGATGATAACTAAAAATACCGTGATAATGGGAAGTCCATCGAGTCCAAGCTTTCTTTGTCCGTCTCATTATTGCTCATAGGCAAAAATGATACCTCATGATGAAATACACTAGCAAGAGACACTTCTTCCAGAGGACTGTACACATTGGAATCAGTTAGGGTAGGATTGTCATACGTTATATGCGTTTCATTGCTCAGGGAAGACTTTTCATCATGTAACATAAAAATGTCTCTGGCTGTTACTGGCGGTTTGTCAGTGACAGACGAGATGGTAAAAGATGTCGAACTAGATTCATTAAGACTTAATGAACTTTTAACAATATTATTTTTTAAAATCTTTTTACGTTTCTTTTTGGCTAGCATTGCAAACCACTCTAATTACGTTCTCTTGTTATTTGCGATCGATTAGGTACCATTGCCATGGAAATGTCATTGTTTATTTGTATTTAAACTTATGTCTAAAATCTAAGAGAATTTCAAATATTCAAAGAAAATGACATAGTACGTGAATAGTAATAACAATGCAAATGGTTCTCTATTTTTCTTTTTGAATTTTCTCCATTAATGTTTTTTCAGTTATATGAACCACTAACAAGAGTTGGCGCACGAAAGCTTTATGCTTTCAAATTTAAAATGCATACAAATCATGTTTCTATGCGCGACATTCTGGAAATGATAACTTGAAAGAAAAATCATATCAAACATTCGACGTTAATGGCAATGTGAAATAAAGTTGTGTGATTAGAAGTTAATCATTAATTTGATGGTTCATACTTCACCAACTTTACCGTCCTTTATCAACAATAATTACGTGAGATACATTTTATAAAACTGTTTTGGCCTTATGTTTATATGTATCTGACCCTAATTTGTAATCTCACTTTCTTAAGGTCTTTTTCAATGCTTTTGCTTGAATTGTGTATATATACCCGTTAAACTAGCTCTTTTTTGGTAAAGAAAAAAATAGTTTATTTACTCTGTTTAATAAAGCAATTTTTTTAATTTAAACGAAATTAGTTTGAATTGGTAAATTATTTTACACAAAAATGACGCTGTCAATGTTAATTACTTTGTTGATTCTTATGTTGACTACAAATACAATTATAGGTATAATATTTAATATTAATGAATTAACAAGTCTTAATAAAATAAGATAATTCATATAACATAAACGTATTGAATATCATGCAGGGTCCGAATTTAAAAATACAAAAATAGTTGGCGGTACAAATGCTGAAAAGGGGCAGTATCCTTATCAAGTTTCATTGCGACTTAATAATCGACATTTTTGTGGTGGTTCTATTATTGACAAAAGATGGATATTGACAGCTGCTCATTGTTTGACTGAGTAAGTATCATTTCCTATTTTACTCATACATTGTGTTTATACTTACGTACTTGTCATTAAATCATGCTTTAATAACAAGTTCTTAGTATTACTATACAATTTACATAATTAATTTACAAAAAATTCAGAAAATAGTAAAATGTACAAATTAACGTTTTGTTTTTTAATTTAAAAAGAAAATTAATGATTTTTGAATGAATATTCAAACTCCAATTTTTTCAGAAAAGCTATTTTATATAATGGTTTTTTTAGATTTAAAGCAAAAAACATTACTGCAGTAGTAGGAACGAACAAACTAGACGAAGGTGGAGACTCTTACAATGTGACGCGTATTATACCTCATGAAAAATACAACCCTCATTTGATTCATAACGACATCGGTTTATTAAATTTAAACAAGGATATTGAGTACGGAGACAATGTGAAACCTATTAATTTGCCAACAGAAGATTTTGTAAAGTCAGATTATCCAGCAACATTGTCTGGTTGGGGAACCACAAGTGTAATTACATTTCCTTTCTCTCTCTTGGTAATCTTTCAAGTTAAATTAAATTTTGCATGCATAAGGAAAGGGAAAATAGGCCATGATTTTATCGTACTGAATAAGCTGTAATTGCAGTTTTTATTATAGATTAAAATTTGAAATTAGTGCTAAAAAAAAAAAAGAATTATGTAATTTACGATGTTAAATTTTATTATAAAATATGTAAGAACTGTTTGTTTTTTGCAGTATCCTGGAAAAGTACCCAATAATTTGCAACATATAAATCTCACCGTAATTGATCAAAAAGATTGTCTTAGTACCAATTTTCGAATCACAAAATCGAATATTTGCACATTAAATAAAAAAGGAGAAGGAGCTTGCCATGTAAGTTTGCGTATGAAATATGTGACTTTCGATTTCACAAGATAATAAAATGTGTTTTTTCAATTTATCAGGGGGATTCCGGAGGTCCACTCGTTGCTGATGATGTTCAAATAGGAGTTGTCTCGTGGGGTCGACCATGTGCCAAAGGCGTTCCGGATGTTTTTACTAGAGTCTTCAGTTATATAGATTGGATTCAAAAGCAAATGCAATCAGAAGAAACTGTAACGGAATCACAAGTTGATGAAGAAAAAGAAGAGGAGAAAGAAAAAGAAGAAGAAAAAGACGAAGAAAAAGAAAAAGATGAAGTACGATTACAAGAGTAAATTATACAAAATCTTTATTTTTTTTATTTGCTGATAAATAAATGTAGATATTTTGCGACCTAAAATCAGTGAATATGTATCGCTTCTTACATATTACTAAGTCATAAAATATCATACTTTTGCTAACATTATTTTTAGGTAAATATAGTCTAATTAAGACTAACAAAATTAACAGTCGATGAAGTAATTTATTTAGTTATATTAACAATAAATGAAACACTTACAAACAATGTTTATATATATTATGTTTATCGATACAAAATCTCAAGTCTACAATTATATTGACTACAAAATAAATGATTTTAATTGAATTCTTTAGTATTAAGTGTTTTTTTTTATTGAAACATCGTTATTAAGTATAATACGCAAACATGTACAATTTTTCTATATTAATAATTTTCAATTTCAAAAGTATATTAATCGAGAGGAAATAAATATTACGGTTTTCCAAAAAAATAATTTTGTATAACTTTGTTTTATTTCAAAAATATGAATTGAAACCGTTAAAATACTTATTAATAGAAATTATTCCTTTACAACAAACATCCTCCCAATGAAATTTTTTTTTTTTACATTTTACATTCCAACACAAGTATTCATAATCAATGAATCACTATTGCGCGCTGCATCAGACTGAACATCGTCACAGCAGCTCGAGCGAGTCAAGTGCGGCGAATACGATTGGCTCATTACGCAGCTGCGGTCAATGCGATTGGCTGATTCCGCCGACGCCGAAACAATAAGCCGCATTCGCGGCGCACTTGTCAATCGCTCGCGGAGTCGAAGAATCTGACATGGAAATGCATTGGAGTCGCGACGTATAGAAGCGCGAATGACCGTCGATGGTCTGGCATCGTCTGCTGCTGTCGGTGGACAACTGTTCGGCTGGTACGTCATCGTTACGCTCGTCGGAGAAGCGACGTTAAACGGCGCAATCACGCGGACATTGGTGCGATGTAGTTGACGTGATTTTGCCATTCAACACTCAGTCAGCCCCGGGGGGCACGGAATTTCGCTCCTGCTTTAACCATGGCGGAATCAATAGGACCCATTCTTCACGTTATTGTCGTCGGCTTTCATCACAAAAAAGGATGTCAAGTGAGCGCCAGACAAGCTTTATCGCCGACAACCGTATCTCGTTTTTATTTCACACTGTTTGTTAATCGACTTGTTTTCATTCTTGCGCAAGACCACCGTTGAGACATTAGCGAGCGTTGGCCGATAATAATAATGCGACAATCAAATTTTGCGCTTTGAGTATATCCCGATAAGCGATGGTATTGATTATTTCTTGGGAGCAAATGTTGCTTGCTAATTTTCTTTTACTTTTTTTATCGTTACATTAGTTTTACAAGAATAGAGTTTTATTATTATAAAAAATTGTATATAGGTGTTATAATGCAAATGCAAGACAAGTGTCATGCTATACTTATGAAATTGTATTTTATAATACTGATGATACTGAATGTGTATTTTACGCATTAAAATATGTATACATTTCATAAATATAATACAATGTTTTTGTTATGTTTATAATTTCACTATAACAATTTTTATAATAAAATATTTCTTCTTTGAATCAGGATACTTTTATTATGAGTGAAAGCAAGTTGCTTTTACTTTTATTTGTCTTTTTGGAAACAAAGTAAGATGAAGTTGAAAATATAATTCTACAAATAATAATTTATTGACCAATTTTAATGTGCTTGTAGGTAGAGTATTCATTTCCTCCTTTGGTGCCTGACTCACCGAACGAGTGTCCCTTAGGTTGGAAGTATTTGCCAACTCTTGCATTACCAGATGGATCGCATAATTATGATGAGGATACCGTGTATTTTCATTTACCTAGTCTCAGCGACCCAAATCGCACTGTTTTTGGCATTTCATGCTTTAGACAGATACCGGTCGAGGTAAGACAGTTAATTGTCTGTTTCTTTTTTTATATCATCAAGTTTCTCAATAACTCGTATTAATTAATTTTAATGAAATGCAGTTGTATAATAAATGTGATTTCTAATTTTATTTCTTAGTTAAGGTGATTCCTTGATATTTTATTTTTAACTTCTTAGCTTTTAACGTATAATGAATAACAGTACTGAATGCAAAATTTATGTATCCATTAATAATTTTTGTATTTGATCAACAGAAACTGAAAAATCGTACTTCAGATATAACAAGGGGTACTGTTCAAAAGTCCGTTTGTGTTCTGAGTTCATCTCCACTTTATGGCTACATTCAAGTGAAAATGGCTCTTATAACTCATGCCTACTTTGAAGAAGGAGATTTTAGTAAAGTTTCGTTATTAGAAGATACGTACCACCATCTCAACTCATGTATGACTAATGACAGTCAAATGTTGCCACAATTTTTTGTTGGTAAGCTATTTTCAGTTATCATTATTATAATTATTATCATTGTTTTGTAAAGTCTTAACTTCATTATTAAGCATTGTATAGTAATAAAAAATAACATATTTTCAGGTTTATCGGCAAGAGACTTTGTTTTGCAGTTCCGTCACAAAGCTTTATTATTATTTAAATTATTACTTTTAGAAAAAAGAGTCGTTTTTTATCAGTCACCAGTGCAACCGCTGTGTGCTGCAATACTGACTTTACTTTCCCTTTTTCCTGGCATGATAGAACATGGATTGTACCAAGCCGCTTGTATCAGGTATTTATTTAATTTACTTAATATGCATAAGTATACAATATTTGTTTTTAGATGTGGTTATGCAAATTTAACCCTTTGACCCATACATTTCTGTAATGAAACGATTTTCACCAAAATTTGAATATAAGGGTTTTCGAGATCGCTGAATACGAATCTGCGGTCAGATTTTCAAAATTCAAAACTCAAAAACCCTTAACTACCAACTTTTTTGAAAACTCTTCATTTTTCATTGAAAGAAAACGAGTTTGAATAAGGTAGCTCCTTTTCAGTGCCACCATGGGTCAAAGGGTTAACATTCATTTCTAAATATTAATTCATAGAAGCTATTGATCTGTATACATCGTAAATTAAAATAAAAGGAAAATTGAAAAAAAGGAGGAAAAATACTTGAATTAAAAAAAATGTATACTCTTATAATGAAACAAACATTTTTTTAGACCTTCAAGACCAATGTCTCCTATTCCAAACTTTGAAGAAGATTCTGCTTCTGATATAAACTATAAGGACTCAGAATTGAAAAGCGCCATAGCTAAAAAGATACAAAAAGCGAGTATGGATAAAATAAACAAGCACAGTATATGTGTGACTGACAATAAAACTGTAGAGATGATGGAAGGTAAAAGTATAGAAGTGATGAATGGCACATCAAATAGAAGTAGCAGTGACAGACAGAATTTTGAGAAAGATGAGTTGGACTTGGAAGGCAGTGACAGTTGCGCAGAAGTGTTCCCTGATGATGATTCAAAGAATGATGTTCATAGAGTACAAAGCGTGAATGCTATTAATTTAGGAACTGCCGAAGGTGACGGAAACTTACCTCGTGATACAAGTAATGATGCTTTATCTGATACTAGAGTTTCTAACAGTATTACACAAATCGCTAGCGTCAATTATGAACTTTGTGGATTACCTCTAACCGTTTTTACAAAGGTTTGCAGCAATGATACATTTGCATACACTTACAGTACAAATAATTAAGAAGTGATTTATATTCATTTCTATTTCAGGGATACCTTTGTTTACCATATTTATCTTTACCCTACTTGGATTTATTAGGTGATGCAAACGTTCGAGGTTACATTGTTGGAGCAACGAATGTGTTGTTCAAACAAAAAAAGCAGTTGATAGACGTTTTAGTAGAGGTAAGAACTTGTTTTAAAATAAATTATTAAAAATACATTGTAGATCGGAATAATTGACTAATTTGATTGTTGTATTTTTACAGGTTGAAAGTTCAAGAATAGAAGCCAATGATCCAGAGCTTAGACGTCAGTTACATTTAACAACAGAAGATCTCAGATTCGCAGATTACATAGTACGGAATGTGACTGAACCTAAACGAGAAAATTCGGTGGATAGTAATGGATGGGAAGGAGGAGAAGAATGGATCCGGACTCAATTCCGAGTTTATTTGTTAAGTCTGCTCCGCACTTCTATACAACACGACTCTCGTCAATGTGATCATTTCAATTCCGCTTTCGTTTCTGCTTGGAAGTCTACGAATAATTACGAAACTTGGTTGAACAGTCCTAAAGATGAAATTGGTAGCTTTGATGCAGGACATCCTTTCGCCGGACAGTTGTCAGTTCAAGACATGAAATTGCGTCTATCACAGTAAGACAAATAAGTTTATATTGTATCTTTTCGAATGTTTCAATTTGACATTTGCAATACATCATGTAGTTAAAAAATTATAATAAAAGAAAGTTTAAAAATTGTATTTTTAGTTTAATTCAATTTAATTTTTTGTAATGTTTTAGTACAATGCAAAATACAGAAAGTGGAAGAAAATTGAATCAAGCAATGGTATCTACTGGACGAGCTGTTGCAACTACGGGTAAAGCTGTAGGTAAGTTGACATTATAATAATACTATGTAAAAGTAAAATGATTAAAATAAAAAAATTTAAATTAAATAAGAAAACAAGAGAATGGAAAGAAAATGAAATTATTTATATTTGCTATGTATTATAAGTTTAGAAATGATTCTTCTGGGTTTGATTTTTAAAATGAATTTATAGAATTTATCAATGTAAAAATTCAATTAGATTATATGATAAAACATATTAAAAATTTATTAATTTTTTTCTACATTATTTTATCATTAAAAGGTGGTGCATTATCGCAAGCGAAAGGGGCGTTTTCTAATTGGTGGTCAACTCTCACAACTGTCCAGCCATTGGATAATGATATGAGATCCGATAATCAAACGTTGGATGAACAACAACATCTTCCTGGCGATAAAATGAATTATAATAACGACATTTTGGATGCATCAGTTAACAATGTGAATCGTGTTTGTGATGCAGATTAATTACAAGTAACATCGTAATAATTATTTACCCATTAAATATTTGAAATTGCCGACCCAGTAAAATGCTTGTTAAAATTTATGCAAGCTTGCATATAGAACTGTTTCAAATATCATTGATTCCGTTATTATTATTTTTTTGCAATAAATTAAATCATTAATTAATTTGTAATCATGTTTAGAAGTGATTAAGTATATAATAAAATAATTATGTAGTTCACTTCTAAATTTTGTTGAAAAATTTATAAGTTTTATTCTTTTTATTCTCAAAAGAATATTAAAATTTTTTATTTATTTATTAAATCATTTATTTAAATATGATAGAAAAATAATGTTATTTAAGGGTCGATAATTCATTAAAGACGCTACTCAAGATAAACATGAATACTATTTATATCATGATAGATTTTTAATTGAAATTACTAGGAGCTGTGCACCCGTCGACGTTTTGTATTATTAGTCTGATCTATTTTATGCATAATAATTAATGTAACTATTACGTGTACATCTCTTTGCCTAAATTTTATAGCATGTTGACCATAGTAACACATAACCCTTCGTTGGTTCCTTTTCATACATTTCATTACAAGTTTTTGTTTTACACGCATTAAAGTTATAAATAATATCATCATTAATGATAGGTAAAAAAAAAAAATATTTGACTTTTTGAGTATTACATACTTTTGTATAATAATATTCATCCGAATCTATTACGCGCATGTACAAACGTCATTTCCTTCTTGGTATAACGTTTTTCAAACATCTTTGTCGCGTGAGAATTGTGCAACAACACATATTTACAAATGCAGAAATAGTTATTGAAACATGCAACAATGGAAAAAAATAATTGTTACTTATTAAGTCACAAATTAAAATTTTTTGAATAAGAAAATAAATATAATTAATAACAAAAAAAAAAAAAAAAAACGGTTTTAAAACAAATTAATTGTATAAAATATGTTAGTATATAGACCTGTACAAGACTAAACTTTGTATGCAAATTTAACACGTTGCCTGTATGGAAATTTGTATTTTTTGTACATCGTTTTTTATGTTTACGTAAATTAATTATAATAATCCTTAATATAATATTGCTTAAAAATGTTGTCAGAACAAAGTCAACGAATAGTATATCAAGATATTTAAGAACTATTTTGATTTATTTAATAAGCTGAGCGTTAAATTTATGGCGTGACCAACAAAGGGTTAATAATAATAGTAATTATAATGATACTAATATTACTAAAAATCATAGTCACAATTATAATAATTATATTAACAATAATAATATAAATAATAATGAAGGTAAAACAATAATGACTGAAAGTGCCTGAATAAGAGAAGAGTGCAAATTTTAAAAAAAGTTCCCAACTTGTGGATATTAAATGTACTTTTGTCTAATAGTAATTAATTAAAATAAACAGAGCTTAATGCACAATTAAATAGGTAAAAATATTCAAATAAAGCTTCCGTACTTATTCCGAATAAAATTATTACAATGCTACATACTTCACATTCATTAATGACAACTATGCTATAAAATTACAGGCTTTGTATTATCTTAGAATATGTAATAATACATCAGGGTAGTTGCTATAATTATGTATAAAATTCGATTATAGTAGCGGTTATTTATTAGAATAAACAATCGAATGTATTTATTATAAACCAAATACTTTCCATTCGACAATTTATGTATGGCGAAAAAGAAAAAAAAAATCTTGATTTCAATAAAAAAAAAACGTCGATGATTTTTGTGCTTAACAACATTACACAGGGAAAAAAAGTTCGTTGAGCAAACAAAAAAGTTTTCTAAATGCTAAGAAAGTGTTATCAATAATTGTTAACGTATATGCAACTTTGACATTTAATATAATCGTTATAATCGTCGGTGAAAGTTTAGTTTAGATAAAAATACATGCGGCATTTTTTTCCTGTGTATTACCGATACAGTACAATTCGAAAAAAGGAAAGAACGGAAAGAAACGCATTAACGAGATATGAATGTTGATATTAACGAGTTTAATGCAATTCATTTATTAACATTTCTAGAGATCTATCCTTTACATTGTCATGGTGGCGAGAAAATGACAATGATTATTTGTCAATTCGACAATGTCATCGCGATAGTGAACAACGTTGAATTAAATGAAAAAGTTATGAAACAATGATATGCACTTGTATTAACAAATTACAAATTAATTTGTTTAATTACGTGCTTTGAAATGTGATATTAATACCTATTTACTTTCAACGTTAACTTGTTTTGAGATAAAGATCTCGCAAAACCACATGAGTTGCCATATAATTTATTTATGAATTATTATTTTGTATTGTGCCAAAAAGGCTTTCACATGTTGATTATATGAAACATTGTGAAGTATGAAGGATGTTCTGTAAATATACAAGGGATGGACTTACAGTTGTATAACGAATGTTGTGTTAATTATGATTTTATAATGTACAATATAGTTATGTTGTTTTTTATTGCATCATTAAGTCATACTGTTTCAATATGTGCAAGTTATAAATATTTAAATTATTTAATTTCACTGATGAAAGTCGACCTATGAAACCCATATTAACGATATTTTATTAAAATATAGATATATTTATGTATCTAATTGAACGAACAAAATATTTAAGTCCGAACCTTGTAGTCAACAGTTATTTAATAATTAATGAAATTATAGATGAGTTACTCATTTCAATGACAATTGAAAACAAAATATCGTATTAGTTTAAGCAATTTCTCTACATATTTCTACTAGCGAATGTTTTGGTGGAACGATTTACATAATTCATTACCGTAACTGTGTCTATAAAATTAGACATCGTTAAGAATCATTTAATAGAAATATGTAGAGATGAAAGACAAATTAGTGATACACGTATAATTTATATCAAACGATATGTTATTTAAATAGCGATCTGTAAGCAAAATAAGGATAGATTAAAACACAATTTTTATAATGTAAACGAATTGTACTTCATAATGTACGTACAATCTTTATCAGACTGTACCAGGACTGACAAAATATATGTAAATGTTTAGAATTTATATGTACCATTATAAGTTACAGCACAATGAATTTGATTTATACTGTATGTGCTTCGATATTCATTCAACAAACTGTTTTTTCTTTAATAACTTTTATTGTTTTTTGTTTTAGGTTTTCTTTTAGATGATGCACTTATAGATAATTCAGTCAATGTTGCTGATAAAAACGTTTTGCAAACATTAATTTTTGTTATCAATATCAAATGTAAGTTGCCTCAAATAGTTTATATTTTATCAATTTCCGCGATTATTTCGCAAATCTATTTTATACAACAGCCTAAAAGTTATTTCGAAAAAATTATTTCAAAATCTTTTTTTTTCAATTTACAATTTTGTCCTAAATATTAAGTAAAACGTAAGTAATAAAATTAAAACATCTTAAAATACAATTTAATAATTATTTCATTGTTAATACAATTATTATTGACACTACATAATAAAACTTATTTATTATAAATTTTTTGATTACTAGCAAAACTCGATATAAAGTACAGCGATGCTTTTCGCCAACGATTCGTCGTTTGTTACATCCGACGTCATACGATGTTCGACAATTTCGTAAACAAATGACGCGCGTTTATCTTGTTTAAGGTGAGCCGAATCGGCGGTGGAAGAAGAGCGTCGTTTTCCGTCCAACGTACAAACAATTCCGGAACCATTAACTGAGACACATTTGCGGAGTTGATTGTGCGCCACGAGTGGGGGATCAAACGATCGGCTAATCAAAGTTTGCCGAGTGGTATCGCTATTAGTGAAATACGGCGGTGCTCAACGTCCGGCGAGGGCATCGCGTTTCCTCCTCCGACGTAGACGGAAACAGATTAGCAAGGCGCCCTCTTTTCAATCGGAGAGCGAAAAGCACAGGTAGGTGTTGAGCAGCGAGGGGGGGGGGGGGTAGGGGAATTTGATTAACCCCCTTGCGTTGTACCCCGTACGCGCGGTGTAGGACCAAACCTTCCCACTATTTTAACCACTTGTACCCCTCCCTTCGAATGAGCGGTTTTTTGTTTCGTTTCGCCAGGTATGGTCTAAAAATGAGACGTACATATCTTTTAGCATGTGACACGTGTTACCGCTAAATCATGGTATGTACGAGTTTCATGTAGAACACGCTGATGCGATCTACA